>JMQE01000444.1:0-95460 GCA_000731825.1 Hypocrella siamensis
AAGCCAAAATATGGAGAGATTCGGTAAAACACAACGAATCTTTGTGTAAGACAGAAAGTAAAGAAATGAAATCTAAAATATTAGATTCTTTAGATAAATTAAATCAAGTACGTAACAATAGAAAATAGTCTTAATTAGCTTTTTAAAGATATATATATGTATATAAACAATTTATTAATGAAACAAGAATTTAATTTGAATTCTTATTTGGCAGGTTTATTTGAAGGAGACGGTCATATATGATTTCCTAATCCTACTGCTAAAAAAAAACATAACCCTAGATTTTGTATTACTTTTAACATAAAAGACGAACCTTTAGCCTTAAAATTATTAAGTATAATAGGTTATGGACACATAAGCTACAAACCAAAAAATAATGCTTGTGTACTAATAGTTAGTCCTGTAAAAGGATTAAAGTTTATAATCCAATATGTCAATGGGCAATTAAGAACACCAAAAATTTATCAGTTACATAAATTGATTGATTGAATTAATCAAAATCATAGTTCAGATATTGAAAAATTACCTTTAAAAAAAAAACATCTAAAGGATGATAGTTGATTATCTGGATTTGTAGACGCTGATGGTAGTTTTTCTATTCAACATTCTAAAATAGAAACAGCCAAAAAAAGAAAAATTAGTTGTAGATTGAGAATAGAACAAAGAATGATAGAACCTGTAACTAAAGTTAGTTATCTGGAAATTCTTACTGATATAGCTAAATTTTTAAACTGTAATTTAAAAACTAGAAAACAATCTTCAACAAATAATGAATATTACACTTTAACAGCGTCTAGTCAAAAATCTTTACCAATTATAGTAAGCTACTTCAATTCACATCCTTTATATTCTTCTAAATATTTAGACTATAAAGATTGAGAGAAAGGAGTTTATTTGATATTGGAAAATAATCACTATACAGAAAAAGGTATAATGGAAATTGATAGACACAAAAATAATATGAATAGAAAAAGAGTATATTTTAACTGAGATCATTTAAATTCTCTAAAAGGGAATGCCGTTTAAGAGTGTGAATTCTTAAATTATAACTTCGCTATATGCATAGAATCTCTCGAATTAGAAAATTGATTTTTCATTTAACAGATATATATACACTTAATTAAATAAAATAAAAATTATTTAAAGCTTATAAAAAGCTGAATTAATCGTAACAATTATATATACATGGGAAGAATATGCAGGAAACCAAAGTAATTTTTTTTTTGAATTATTAGTAGGATCCTCAGAGACTACACGCGAAGCTCATTATTCTAATAGGAATAATGATGAAGACATAGTCCGGCCGGGTAGGAAACTACTTAAAGGGTAACGATTCCCTAGATTAAATAATATAAGTTTCTGATTATTACCTTTTAGTTTAATGCTATTAATATTCTCTGCATGTATTGAAGGTGGAGCAGGTACAGGATGAACAATCTATCCTCCTTTGTCTGGACTACAAAGTCATAGTGGACCTAGTGTAGATTTAGCTATATTTGCCCTACATTTATCAGGTGTAAGTAGTTTATTAGGTGCTGTAAACTTTATAACCACTATAGCTAATATGAGAACACCAGGTATTAAATTACATAAATTAGCATTATTCGGTTGAGCCGTAGTAATAACAGCTGTATTATTATTATTATCATTACCTGTATTAGCTGGTAAAATACTGCCAGCTTTAAATTTGGCCAATTGCTGGAAAGAGATATATTTATTTATTATATCTTTATTAGCAGGATGTTTAATAAATTTTAACTTATTAAAAATCTTCAGAGACTATACGCCAAAATTTATATGTTATAAACCTTTAAAAGTAAAAAATAGATTATTTTCTAATTATAGTCATAATTTTTATTTTAGATTTGCTTCATACTTAGCAGGTTTAATTGAGGGAGATGGTACTATTATAGTTCCAAAAACAGAAAGATCACCTAAAGGTCAACTATATTATCCTTCAATACAAATAGTATTTGATTTAAGAGATTACCCTTTAGCTTTAATGATACAATCTAAACTAGGTCATGGTTCTATTTCTAGAAAAAAAGGGTCTAATGCTTATGTATTATCAATCAACAAATCTGAAGGTGTAATTCTTGTAACTCATCTTATAAACGGTTACCTAAGAACTCCTAAAATTTATGCTTTACATAGATTAATTGACTGATTAAATTCAAAACTTGATTTAAATATAGAAAAGAAGAGGAAAGATATAAGTAATATAGACTCTAATTCTTGATTAGCAGGGTTTATAGACGCTGACGGGCATTTTTCAGTAAGAACGACTTTAAACAGTAAATATCCTAAAATAGAATGTAAATTTGAATTATCTCAAAGACAAGTTGATCATAATTATGAATATTTGAGTTTAATCGGAGATTTCTTACTACCTACTGTAAAAGAAATTAGAATGAATAAACCCAAACCTGAATATAGAGTTAGAACTACTAATTAAAATAGTAACTTAATATTAATAAAATATCTTGAGAGATATCATTTATTTTCTAGTAAATATTTAAATTACAAAGATTGAAAAATAGTATTGTCATATTTTGAACATAAAAAGCATACACAACCTGAATCTATTAAAACTATAGTAGAAATCAAATATCAAATGAATAATAACAGAACAGAATTTAATTGAGATCATTTAAAGAATTTTTATAACTTATATAAATAAAATATAGTCCTAACAATATGGTGACATATTGAGAATCTACTTTAAACATTTTGGTTTAAAAGGTTAATTTAACCATGAGACCTGATCTAGTAGATCAAAATTTTTTTGGGTATAACTATGATACTAACAGACAGAAATTTTAATACTTCATTTTTTGAAGTAGCAGGAGGAGGGGACCCTATCCTATTCCAACATCTTTTCTTGAGAAATATCTTAATAAATATCTATCTACTATCTATCTTTTCGATAAATAAGTTATATAATTTATTTACAAACTCTAAATATAATATTGTGACAACTAATTTGAATTTTTCGAACTTTTACGATAAATTTTCTTTACTTTTACCTAATGTTACTCTTCCGTCATATAAATTCTTAAGTTGATTTATAGGATTTACTGAAGGTGAAGGATCCTTCATTATAAATAATAGAGGTGATCTTGTGTTTACTATCACACAAAGCAATATTGATATTAAAGTTTTAGAATTCATAAAAGAAACTTTAGGTTTTGGGAAAGTAATACCACAATCTTCTAATACTAGTAGATATGTTACACAAAATAAAAAAGAAATAGAATTACTTATTCATTTATTTAACGGTAATATTCTTCTACCTAGTCGAAATACCAAATTTGAAAGTTTTGTTAAAGGATTTAATCTTTGAGTATCAAAAGGTAGAATAAGATTAAATCCTGTAGAATTCAAAAAAAGAAATATTTTACCTAGTTTAGATAATAGTTGATTAGCTGGTTTTACAGACGCTGAAGGTTGTTTTACTTGTTCTATAGGAAAAGATAAAGGGTTTAGTTTTAATTTCAATATATCTCAAAAATGAGAAGAAAATATTGTAATATTACAACATTTGTGTATTTTATTTAATGCTGGGGTTGTATCTAAACATAGTGTAGATAATGTATATGAATATAGAATAGGGGGATTACAAAATTGTAAAAATATATTACCTTATTTTGATAATCATACATTATGTACTAAAAAAGCTGTTTCATATAAGTTATGAAAAGAGATACATTTAGATTTATTAAATAAACAACACCTAGACCCTATAAAAAGAACAGAAATGATAGAAAGATCCAGATTGATAAATAAATTTTATTAAGATATTAAGGAAAAAAAGTTCAGGTTTAACGTACAAGTTATGAAACTCTTAAGACAGATGTAAAAAGATATAAGATCTAAAAGAGTGAATATTTATATAATATACCTGAAACTTAGTTAATATATAGTTATAGCTATTTGCAACTCTTAAGTTCAATGTATATACTGTAAAGTGTGTATTATTGTTCATACTAATTATAAACTTATAGTTTAGTATAAGGAAATTAGTCTATATATATTAGCAATGCTAGTGTTAACGGTCAATAAACATTATCCTTTAAAGACCGTCGGTTATTTAAGTAATCGCTACAGACTGGTTCACTGGCAGGTGGCTGAAATGCTGCTCAATGTACAGTCGGTTTCTCCTATATTCATATACTTTTATATGTTTATACACAAGCCCATAAATATTGGTACCTGGATTTAATAAGATAACATTTTAAATGAGAAGTTAAATTTGGAGAAATGGATTCTTCGGACATCCTGAGGTTATAAATATAAGCCTCTTAATGTTGCTATATGCTGGAAACACTTCGCTAAATGGTTTTAAATACTCCCCCTTTATAGGCATAGTAAAAAATTTAAAACAATGATGTCAATCAGCAGGTAACACTTTAATTTCAAAAAGTGGAACCTCAGAGACTATACGCAACAATACTGAACATATAAAAAACATATCTATTCATGTACCTACACATTTAAAACTTTTAAATGACGAACAATTTGGGCACTATTTAGCAGGATTAATAGATGGAGATGGACACTTTAATTCTCAACAACAATTAGTAATTGTGTTTAGTTCTCCTGATATTCAATCAGCATATTATATAAAAAAAACTATAGGTTTTGGTCATGTAAGAAAAATTAAGGATAAAAATGCTTATTTATATATAATATCAAATAAAGAAGGTATATTAAAAGTTTTTAATTTAATAAATAATAAATTAAGAACTATCAATAAATACAATCAAGTAGTTAATATACTAAAAGATTATAGATATTGTAATGAAAATATACAATTTGGTATAAATAATACTAAAGATTTTAATAATCATTGAATAGCGGGATTTTCTGATGCAGATGCTAGTTTTCAAATCAAAATTCTTTCTAGAGAAGAAAGATCTAAACCAGAAATAAGATTAAATTTTCAAATAGATCAAAAAGAAAACGATCTTTTATTATTAATAAAAGAAGTATTTGGAGGTAATATCTCCTTCAACAAATCTGGAAATTATTATACTTATTGTTCCCATACATTTAGTTCAGCTAGAAAACTTATTAAATATTTCAACACTTTCCATCTACAATCTAGCAAATATAGAGATTATTTAGATTGAAGAAAAGCATATGTATTAGCTCAAAATAATAACTATTCAAAAATAATTAATACTTTTAATACTACAAAGCTTAATAATACTTATAAATATTCAGATCCTTTAAGACCAGTTATACAAAAAAGATATTACTCAAATAATACTATTTTGGAGTCTAACTTAAATCCTAATTATATTACTGGCTTTGCTTTTCTAATTTGTTGTTCCATAGAACAACAAATGATGGTGAATCTACATTTTCATTTACTATCAGTAAAAATAATACTAAAAAAGGATGAGTAATCTATCCTTCTTTTTCGATAGAGTTGCATGGCAAAGACCTTAATTTATTGAAAAAAATACAATCTTATTTCGAGGTCGGAAAAATAGTAAAACGTACTAGAGACAATCAAGCAATTTATGCCGTTAAAGGTGTAAAAGAATTAAATGAAGTGATAATTCCCCATTTTACTAAATATCCATTGCTTACTCAAAAAAGAGTTGATTTTGAATTATTTAAACAAGCAATAGGATTATTAGTAAACAAAAAACATCTTACAGAGGAAGGATTAAAAGAACTATTTAGCATTAGAGCTTCTTTGGGTAAAGGTCTATCGGATAAATTGGTTAATACATATCCTGATCTTTTACCTAAAGTAAAGCCTATTGTAAAGACTGTAGGAATAAAAGATAATAATTGATTAGCAGGGTTTGTAGATGCTGAGGGTTGTTTCGAGTGTGTAGTTAGAAAACATCCTACAGTAAAATTAGGTTATCAAATAGCAGTAAGATTTACTGTAATACAACATTCTCGTGACACTATACTTCTTAATCTTTTAAAAGATCACTTAAGATGCGGTGTTGTTAGAGAAGATATTCAAAAACCACAATCTACTATAACTGTATCTAGTTTATTGGATATATTGAATATTATTATTCCTTTTTTTGATAAATATGCTATACAAGGTAATAAATTTTGAGATTACCAAGATTTCCGAAAAATTGCTTTTTTAATGAAAGATAAGTTGCATTTAACACCTGAAGGATTAAAAGAAATACTAGATTTAAAAACAAATATGAATAGTAAAAGAAATTCCAAATAAGGAATTTTAGATTACATTCTTAACCTGAGAGAGGTTATATATATATATTTCATGCCGTCAATTTAGAGTATATTACAACAAATAGTAAAATATTTACCCTTATATTAAGAATAAGGTGAATAGAGGGCTAGATCTATGTATATAACTCTATGCTGCAGGAGTAATATAGGTTATAGAAAGAGTCCAAATAATTATTATTATGGATCTACTAGTTTTGGTTCAGCTAAAAAAGTAATAAAATATTTTGATATTTACCATCTACAATCTAGTAAATACCTTAATTATCTTAAATGAAGAAAGATATATATAATGATACAAAATAAAGAACATTTAACAGAAATAGGTGTAAAGACTATAAAAAAATTAAAAGAATCAATGAATAGAAGTTCAGTATAAGATCGAGTCCTAACAAAGACGGAAGTTTTTGAGTATTAATATTAATAGATCGATAAGACTATTAAATTAATCAAAATAATCGTTATATTTTAATTATACCTGGATTCGGTATAATTAGTACAACAATATCAGCTAACTCAAGTAAACCTATATTCGGTTATATCGGTATGGTTTATGCCATGTTATCTATTGGAATCTTAGGATTCATTGTATGAAGTTGAGTAATGATGGCTTCA
Organism: Hypocrella siamensis; assembly: GCA_000731825.1. Taxonomy (NCBI): domain Eukaryota; kingdom Fungi; phylum Ascomycota; class Sordariomycetes; order Hypocreales; family Clavicipitaceae; genus Hypocrella; species Hypocrella siamensis. The sequence continues at coordinate 6,844 of JMQE01000444.1, forward strand.
CCTTATAGTGATATAAGGATAATAATTAATTTCGCTATATGCTGGAACAGTTTAACGTTAATTAGTACCTTGAACGGTAAAAATCTAATTAGCTATACTCAATCAGCAGACAATCTGTATCAATATTTTTTTAAAGATAATAAACAGAGCGTCTCAGAGACTACACGCGAAACATCTTTAAAATATTCCTCCTTTCGTACTTATTATAAAACATTATTTAAAAATAGTGATCATTTATCTGATCAATGATTAACTTGATTTATTGGATTTGTAGAAGGAGACGGGGCTATTCAAACTTATGATAAAGGCAAAAGAGTTCGTTTTGTTCTTACTCAGAAAGAAAGCGGTATATTACATCAAATACAATTTAAACTTAATATAGGAGTAATTAAGCATTTTCCTCAAGGAAAAAGTGGTAAAAATAATGATTTTTATAGATTAATCCTAGATAATCCTATACATATTTTACTTTTAGCTTTTTTATTTAATGGAAATCTTGTTCAAAACCATCGAATTAAACAATTAGCATTATGAGTTAATGCTTTAAATAATCGTTTTGGTTCTGAAACTATAAAATTAATAGATACTCCTGTGTCTATCACTTTGGAAGATGGTTGATTATCAGGATTTACTGATGCTGAAGGATGTTTTAATGTATCTATTGCAGTAAATACTAGATATACATTAGGTTATGTTATAAAAATGCGTTATATATTAGACCAAAAAGATCCGATTGTATTAAATACAATCCAGAAATTATTCGAACATGGTAAAGTATCATTAAGATCTGGTACTAAAGATGTGTATCGTTATACAATGACCGGGTTTAAACCATTGAATAATGTAATATCCTATTTTAAAACATTCCCGTTACAAACGAAAAAAACTTTTTCTTTTGAAAAATGATTGAATATCCATAACCAAGTTTCTGATAAGTTCCATTTAAGTTCCGAAGAACTATCTAAAATAAGAACTTTACAAAAACAAATTAATTTAAATAATAGTATAACAAATAGAACGGGGAGATCTTAAAGATGAAGATATAGTCCGATACTTCTTGTGAAAGAAGCATACAAAATAGTATGGGTAAATACAAAATATTTACTAACAATTTAGCATCATATGTATACAGTAGGATTAGACGTGGATAAACTTGTGTTCACGGAAAAAATCTTGCTATATGCTGGAAACTTCTGATTAAGTAGTCCACTCGTATTAATTGCGTTCGGAAAAATCTACTTATATTTTACAGAACAATCAGCAGGAAACTTTGGATTTAGTACAAATGCCCAGGCTGTTACTAAGAATACTTACAATAAATATTCAGAATTACCTAAAATAAGTGAACATGTACCTAAACACACTAAATTTAATGATGATGAAGAGTTTGGTTATTTTTTAGCTGGATTAGTCGAAGGTGACGGTTGATTCGGTAAAAAAGAATTACATATAATCTTTTCTGAAACTGATAAATCCTTGGCTTATTTTATTAAAAAGCGCATCGGTCACGGTAATGTTTATAAGATAAAAGATAAAAAAGCTGTAAGATATATTTGTAAAAATAAAGAAGGTTTATTAATCATATTATATTCAATTAATGGTAAACTAGTAAGTAAATATAAATATGATCAATTAATTAAACACAATTATAGTCAAGATTTTAATATTAGTATTATGCCTCCTTTAAATAATTTATCTTTGGATAACTCTTGATTAGCTGGTTTTACTCAAGCGGATGGTTGTTTTTATATAAGTATTGTAAAAAGTAAAACACATAAATCAGGGTACAGTGTAAGATTAGAGTTCTCTTTAAAACAAAATGAGGAATTACCTTTAAGATTATTATATAATAATTTAAGTATGGGAAATATTTCTCAATACCATACTGGAGTGTGATGTTATAAAAGCTCAGGTTATAAAACTGCTGCTGTTTTAATAGATTACTTCGATAAATATAATGTCTTTGCAGGTAAATATGTTGATTATCTTAAATTTAGAAAAGTTTATATTATGATAACAGAAGGAAAACATTTAGATACTAAAGGTATTTTGAAAATTAAAAGTATTACAACTAAAGGATCCTCAGAGACAAGCACGCAAGAAGTTTAACATCCTCGATATTAAATTAAGATACTGTCCAAACTCGCTCGACAAGAGCTTATTTCACAGCTGCCACATTAATAATAGCAGTTCCTACTGGAATTAAAATATTTTCATGATTAGCCACATGCTACGGAGGATCTATAAAAATGACACCTTCAATGTTATTCTCATTAGGATTTGTATTTATGTTCACAATTGGAGGGTTAATAAACCACTTAGCTCTCCCTTTAAAGATCACTATATGCTGGAAACTTCTAATAACTATACTACTAGGATTTATTATAAACTCAGTAACAATGTATAGTTTTGAACAATCAGCAGGAAACCAACAAGTATTTAATACTTTAGTAGGATCCTCAGAGACTACACGTGATCCTCATATAAAATATATGAGAAGATATAGTCCATGAAATAATAATACTTTAACTTATTTATATAATAATAGTTTAAATAAAACTGCTATTCGTCAGTATTCAACTTCTAGTAAAAATTTAGAAGATAATTTCAAAAACATAAATTCTATCAATGTATACAATAACTTTAAAGAAGATAGACGCGTTATATTAAAAGAACAAAAAAGTCAATCAGGTATTTATCTTTTAATAAATAATATAAATGGTCATACTTATATAGGTAGTTCTGTAAATTTAGCAGCTAGAATGAGAAATTATCTCAATACTGCTTTTTTAAAAAGTAAACAGAATATAAACATGCCTATAGTAAAAGCTTTACTTAAATATGGTCAATCAAATTTCAGTTTACAAATTTTAGAACATGTAGATGTAGATATATTAACTGTTAGAGAAACATTTTATATAACATCTGTTATACCTTATTATAACGTATTAAAACAAGGTTATTCTTCTTTAGGTTATAAACATACAAAGGAAACGAAAGAACTATTATCTGAACTAGCTAAGAATAGAACTCATAGTGAAGAAACTAAAGGCCTAATAGCTAGAGCTTTAATAGGTGAAAATAACCCTTTTTATAACAAAAGTCATTCTATTGAAAGTAAAAGAAGAATGATAGAAGCTAAGTCGGCTTATTCTGTTTATATTTATAATTCTTATAAAGAATTATTAGTTATTTATCCTTCAGTATTAACTATAGCTAATAGAATAAATTCCAACCATTCTACTATTGTTAATGCTATAAAAGAACAAAGTTTATTAAGAGGTGAATGGTATTTCAGTAATATACCTTATAATATTGAGGATAGTCCTCAAATTAAAGATTGAGAATCGGATGAAAGTAAAACTTTACTAGAGAATATTACTAAAAATAGCCATATTAAAAAAGCTGTATTCGTATATGATATAAATATGAATTTTCTATCTAAATATAATGGAGTAACTGACGCTCAAAAAGCTTTAAATATTAATCATAGTACAATTAAAAAGTATGCAGAAATAAATGCTTCTTATAAAGATTATATTTTTAGCTTTAAAAGATTAAATAAATAAAGATTATTATTCGTAAGTGGTGTGGTTTTAGCGAACGCTTCACTTGATATAGCATTCCACGATACAGTTTTAATTTCCGGGTTAAGTATACCAGTATTGTATCTAATTATTATGACTAAGACAAAGATTTATATGTCAAACTCTAGTCTTAGTGATAATAGCAGTTATAATGAATTAGACAATTCTGAGGCTGGTGACAATAATTATCTAAAAATGTTTTGAGTAGGGCTAATGGACGGGGATGGAAGTATTCAAGTAAACCATTGACGTATGCAATCCCTACAATACAGATTAGTTATCAAGTTATCTAACCTTAAGTCTAATTATAGTATGTTAGTAGAGATAGCTAAAGTAGTAGGTGGTACGGTAAGAGTTACCGGTAAACAGTCTGATGTTATTTGAGTTGTAAACAAAAAGGAAGAAATTATTGAAATTATAAAAATTTTTGATACTTACCCTCTTTTAACTTCAAAAAAAATCTGCCAACTTGCTTACTTAAAAACATGCTTAACTGATAATTCAGTAGAAAAATACTTGTATACAAGGGATAATAAATTTAAAGAGCAATCTGCTATTATAGACGCTAGCACTAATTTTAAGGTACCTACTTATTTTAAAGCTTGATTATCTGGGTTTATAGAAGCGGAAGGTTGTTTTTCTATCCGTAGAACGGAAGCACATTCTTTTTCAATAGGTCAAAATGACGACTTTTATTTAATAGAAGCTATAAAACAATATTTTGAAGTTTCAAATAAAGTTCGTAATCCTTATCGTAACTTCTATTCTTTGGAGGTATACAAGAAAGAGAGTCTAGCTAAAATAGTGGCACATTTTACTGATTATCCTTTATTAGGAGAAAAGTTAGAATCTTTAAACAGATTTATCTCGGAGCAAAGCTCCCGCCAAAAATTATAAAGTAAGTGTCGTGTTGTCTTGTCACCATGAAAAATTCCATACGTTTTTCGGTAAAATAATTAGATTATTTTGCTAACGGTGAAGCCTTATGTGTATTCTTAATGCGGAATATATATAGGTCTGGGTATACTAAAGCTAATATTGTATCCGACCTATTTGACGAGTTTTTGAGTGACATTCAGAAAGGAGTTACATAAGGTAATACCGTGGAAACCAAAATTAATAAATTATGTGTTTAGGAGCTCGCGGATCCCGAACTTCGTTCGGGATAAGCGGTGAAGCAATATAATTTATCAAAGAGTAGGATCTGTAGAGACTAAACGTGACAATCGAAAGTTAATTAAGTTAAACAATTAGATAAGTTATAGTCCGATCCACTGCGTGAGCAGTGTTGTATGTAAATTTTTGAGTTAAAACTACTAAATTGACTTACTATGTAGTAGCTCATTTTCACTATGTATTAAGTATGGGTGCTGTATTCGCAATGTTTGCCGGGTGATACTTCTGAATACCCAAAATGTTAGGATTAAATTATAATTTAACATTAGCAAAAATACAATTCTGATTATTATTTATTGGAGTAAATTTAACATTTTTCCCTTTAGGTTGGGGGCCTACAATAGAAATTGTGTAGTGAAAAAGGACGATTGTTCCTGAAAAACTTGGCGAATTGCTGGAAAGATGTTATGGTCTCCTAAACCATTTATATCCAATCAGCAGGTAATCTTTTATTAATATAAAAGCAACTTCAACGATCAAGAGCCAAGTACCCTAAATTTCTTTATTTAAAATAAGGGTAATGATATGATCTAAATTATTAGCGACTAATAAGCGTTGATAATTTATCTAAGTTAGATTCACTAAAATCTATTTCATCTAACAAACGTAACTTGAGTCCAGAAATATGAAAAATTGGCTTATCTAAACGTTCATACTCTACTAAGACGGAAAATAATAACTTATCTCTTTCAGATGGTATTGATATTAATAAATATATTAAGTTTGATTCTCTTCATGAAGGATGTGAACAAACTAAGTTCAAGTATTTAGGAGTTTCTGGTGTTTATAAATTAACAAATAAAAATGATTCTTGTCGTTTTTATATAGGTAGTTCTAACAATCTAGCTAGAAGAATGGAAGAATATAATAAACTAACTAAAAGCTTAAGTACTCCTCGTTCATCCTCAGAATTAGAAATATCTAAAACTTCAGCTTTAGATTGAAGTTTAGAGTTTATATTTCTAACTACACCTAAAACTTCCTTAGCTTATGAACAATATGCTATAATAAAATTTAAACCAACAATTAACAGAACTTTAAAAGTTGTACCTAGAATTAACCCTCTCTGGGGAAATAATTTGAGTAATGCTATTTCAATAATCGAAAAATTATTGTCTGAATTTACTGTAGGAACTGAAGGTTATAAGAGATTACTTGTATTCCTTAAGACTTTTAAAATAGCTAATCGTTTAAATTATAGCACTAAAGACATGGATAATAAATATTATTGTTTTTTAGTATTTGTATATGATATTAATTTACCAAATAAAGAGCCTATGGTTTACTCTTCTATAAATAAAGCTATGCAAGGATTACAAATTAGTCATAGTACTTTATTAAATTACATTAATAACAAATATATTTATAAATCAAGTTTTATAATATCCTTTGAATCTTTACTAGAGAACTTTATTGAATATAAAGAAAAGCCTGTAGGAGATAATCAAATCCGTAAACACATTCAAGTCTATAATGATGATAATGAAATTGTAGCAGAGTTTAAGTCTGGTAGAGAAATGGCTAAATACTTACAAATTGATGGGAAATTAGCCAGAACTGCTATAGCCAATGGTGAATATAAGGAATTTTTACTAATATCTAAAGATGTTTCTAATAGAAAAACAATATATGCATTCGATAGCTATACACATGAATTATTAGCAAAATTTGATGGTATATCTAAAGCTTTGAAATATGCTAAAGTAAACTTTTATACATTAAAAGTTCTTATTGAAAATGGAAATTCTAATAATGGTAAAATATATAGTTACAAAGATAAATTATAACAATGCGTACGCCTAAGAGCAACACTTTTTAGGATTACAAGGAATGCCTAGAAGAATAGGAGATTATCCTGATGCATTCGCAGGGTGAAACTTAATTAGTAGTCTTGGATCAATAGTAAGTGTAATTGCTGCATGATTATTCTTATACTTAGTTTACAATCAATTAGTAGAAGGAAAAGTAGCAAGCAGAAATCCATGATTAACACCAGGATTTTACACAGATATCCTACAAGCTAACTTAAATAGAAGTTATAGTAGTTTAGAATGAGGATTATCAAGTCCACCTAAACCTCACGCATTTGTAAGTTTACCTTTACAAAGCTAAATTTCTTTTTATATCCCGAGCCGAGCTGTAGCCGTATCCTTGTTTTTACTATATAGTAAAAACAAAGAAGGGTTAAGTTAGGAGGTAAAGTTATTAAGTTAAAGTTAAATACTGGAAATATTATAAACATTTATAATATTTCAAGCCTCATTAGTTTAATGGTAGAGCATGATACTTCTAATATCAGGATCTTAGTTCGAATCTGAGATGAGGTATATTTCCTTAATAATAAATAGTACACTAATCTTGAACTTTCGTTTGGCGCTAGTTTGAATTACTGACTATTTTTGCATCTAGATTATTTAAAGTTTAATATGTTATATTGTATATTATTAACTTTTTGTAATACAAAAGGAATATTAACTAGTATTTTTAAGCTTATATCTAAAAATGAATTTACCAATAACTATTATTTCAATAATTGAAAATCTATTATTAATGTTGCCTGCACTATTAGTAGTTGCTTATGTGACAGTAGCCGAAAGAAAAACTATGGCTAGTATGCAAAGAAGATTAGGACCAAATGCTGTAGGTCAATTTAAAATTATTCTTTTTAAAAGATCATATCTATTTAATCACCATATATTTTCAATAATAGATAAAAATATTCACACAAATAACTTTAGGAATAAATCGTAGATGTTTTTCATCATCAGCTTCTAGTTGTCAAGCTAATTCATCTAATCTTAACTGATTTATAGGTTTTGTTGATGCTGAAGGTTCATTTGGGATTCAAATAGTAAAATCATCAATCTATCGTTTAGGCTGAACAGTGGAACCTTCTTTTCAAATTAGTCTACATAAAAAAGACTATGAATTATTGGAACAAATTAGATGCTATTTAGGTGTAGGAAAAATTACATATAAAACCTCTAATAGCATACAATATCGTGTACGTTCTATCAATGAATTATTGATTGTTATAAATTATTTAGAGAAATATCCATTAATAAGTCAAAAACATGCTGATTTTATGCTTTGACGTCAAATCATTATGATGATTGTTCTAAAAAAACACTTAACAGAGGAGGGATTAGTCGAAATTGTAAATATTCGTGCTAGTATGAATTTAGGTCTTTCAGACGAATTGAAAAAAGCTTTCCCTAAAACTTTTCCTGTTAAAAGACCTTTGGTTCTAGATCAAGTCATAAGAGATCCTCAGTGATTAGCAGGATTTACTTTTCTAATTTGTTGTTCCATAGAACAACAAATGGGGGAGAAGGTTGTTTCTTTGTTAATATCACTAAATCTAATACACATTCATCAGGATACCAGGTATCTTTAAAATTTCAACTGACTCAACATTCTAAAGATCATCAACTAATGATGAATTTAGTAGAGTATTTTAATTGCGGTATTATTTATAATCATAAAACTAAACAAGCAGTTGATTATATAGTAGTAAAGTTCTCTGATTTGACTACTAAAATCATACCTTTTTTTGAAAAATACCCTTTTCCTGGTATTAAATTTAAGGATTTTGAGGATTTTTGTACAATAGCAAACTTAATGAAAGACAAAAAACATACAACTCCATTAGGGTTAGAAGAAATTCGAAAAATTAAAGCTGGTATGAACCAGGGTAGATTAGATTAGAATTTAGTCCCAGGATAGAATATTTTTATTTAAAACAAATATTATTTCATATCATAATTCTTCTCATTTGCCTAATGAAGAAAAATTTATTAGTGATTTGTACTTAAACAGAAAAGCTCTTGTAACACCTTTTAAAGAGAATGTTATAACATTATGTCAAGATTTAAAGTCTTCAGATGTTATGAATACATTCTTTAAAGATCTAAAGGGTAAAGGAGGAATTTATATGTTTTCTTACAAAACTGATCCAAATATTTATTATATAGGAAGAGCTAAAGATTTTCAAAAAAGATTCAAAGCTCATCTTAATATTAATTTAAAGGACAGATTCCATGTATTTGCTAATGCAATGGGATGAGATAAATTTAATTTTTCAATCATTGAGATATGTGGATTAGATATGCATCAAGAAAAAGAAAATTATTATTTACAAAAATATTTACCTTTATTAAATACAATATTTATAAGTAACATGGGTAAAACTCAAACTTATGATTCATTGTACGAAATATTAAAACTTAAACAGTCTGAATTAAATTTAGATAATAAATTTGAAGGTGTATCTATTTATCTTTATAATTATATTAACGGTAAACTTAGTCCCAATATTCATCATAAATTTACTAGTATTAATAAATTATCTCAATATTTAGGTGTAAATAGAGAAACAATAAGTATTTATTTGAATACTCATGTACCTTTTAGAGGTAATTTATTTTTAACTAATTTAGTAGAAAATATTGAACTGTCAGAAAAATTAATAAGTGACACGACTCAAGGATTAGAGTTAGATCGTACTATAGCTAAAAAAGTATGAGTTTATTTCATAGAAGCTAATGGTACTGTTACTAAAACTATATATGATTCTATAGGTACAGTAGCTAAAGCTTTAGATGTTCACCATACTAGTATAAATAACCATTTAAATAAATGAATTACAGGAGGGTTAAAAAATAATTATTTATTCAGTACTGAACTGAATAATTTAGATTTCAACAAATTAATGGATACTCATTCATTAAGAAAATTTAATAACCTAAATGTTTGAGTTTATGATGCTTTAACATTAGAATTAATAGATTCGTTTAGTAGTATGCAAAAAGCTGCAGAATACTTTAATGTAGATTATAGATCTTTATTAAAACATTTAGATACAAAATTAGCTACTAATAAAAATAGTAGATTAATATTAGTGTTTAGTAAAGAATTAACTTTATTAGAAAAAGAATCGTTAAAAAGTGTTAATAAAGCAACTAATGAAACTACTCCTGTTTGAGTTTATAAAAATGTAAATGGTGAACTTATATTGATAAATAGCAATAAACCGACTTATAATTCAAAAAACTCAGCTTGTAAAGATTTAAATATAAGTATTAAAACTATAAGTAAATATTTAGATTCTGATAAAAACTATAAAGGATCTTACTTTTATAGTGCGTTAAAAGAATAGTAAATAATATTAAAGAGTAAAGAGTAAGAATCTTTGCTGGGCCTCAGTTAGAGTAACGTCTAACATAAACCGTCAAATTGCGGGAACACCTTAAAGCAATTTTAACCAAGTAAGTATGGTAACATAACTTATGGCACGATTAATGACTCGTGGTATGGTAAAATCAAAATTGATGCACGAAAGGAAATAGGTTATCCGCAGCCAAGTACCGGTACACTTATAAGTACAGGTATGCAGTTCATCGACTAAACGGTGGTTGGTAAATAATTTTTAGAATTATTTATTTAAGATATAGTCAGACCCTATTCGAAAGAATACAGGAGTATTCTTTTTATATTTTATTTACCTTAGCTTTAAGCAGAGAGGTAAGTGTAAATTACACTATTATATAAGATAACTCCATTAAATGGATAATATATATATTATTTAGGGAGAAGTCCCCTAACTTTACCTGCATTATTTTATTTGAAAATAAATGGTTAAAAGGGGAGATTCGTATTATGGACTTCTTCAAGCATTTGCGGATGCCTTAAAATTAATATTAAAAGAATATGTAGCTCCTACACAAGCTAATTTAATATTATTTTTTTTAGGGCCAGTGGTAACATTAGTATTTGCTTTACTAGGTTATGCTGTTATACCTTACGGACCTGGGTTATCATTAGGTGATATGGAATTAGGTATACTATTTATGTTAGCTGTCTCATCATTAGCTACATATGGTATATTATTAGCAGGATGAAGTGCTAACAGTAAATATGCTTTCTTAGGGTCAAAATGGCCCGTTAAAGGCGTGAGTCTTTATTTAAAACAAACTATAAGCGAGAAATTCAGGAAGCAATATTTATTGCTTATTTTAATAGGTACTTTATATAATTTCTTTATTTGTCCTATCCTAAGTTTTTATTGTAGATTTTCACCTTTAAATTCAGTTTCTGCTCAACCAATAAATACGGAAACAAGTATGTCCCCTTACTTTAATTCAAATAAATTAAATCCTTATTTTATTACAGGATTTTATGATGCGGAAGGTTCTTTTATTATTTCAATATATAAAAATAATAAACCAAATAGTAAATTAACTTGACGTGTTAAACCAGTGTTTTCTTTACATTTACACTTAAAAGATTTGGAATTAATAAAAAGTATAAAATCTTTCTTTAATGTAGGAGTATTAACTGTAAATTATGAAAAAAAAACAGTAAATTATACTGTGAACTCTATAGAGGATTTACTTAATATAATTATACCTCATTTTGACAGATATCCTCTGGAAAGTAAAAAATACATAGATTACATTTTATTTAAATCTGCTGTTTTATTAGTAAAAGAAAAAAAACACCACACAGAGGAGGGTTTACGAGAAATTGTAAATATTAGAGCTTCTATGAACAAAGGTTTAACTGAAATATTGTTAGCGAATTTTCCGGATACAATACCTGTTACTAAACCTTTAAGTCAGGTATCTGATTCTTTAAACTCTTATTGATTATTAGGGTTTATTGAAGGTGAAAGTTGCTTTTTTGTTTCTTTATCTAAAAGTTCTTTAAATCAAGCTAATTCTTATGTAAGTTTGCAATTTAAAATTACTCAGCATAAACGTGATATTGAATTAATTAAACGAATAGCTAGTTTTTTAGGTTGTGGGTATATTATTGAAGAATCTAATGCATCAACTGTAAGTTTAAATTGTAAAAAATCTAATGATATTTTTTATAAAATAATTCCCTACTTTGATAATTACCCTTTAATTGGTAATAAAAAATCAGATTATGAGGATTTTTACAAAGTAGCTATTTTAATAAAAAATAAAGAACATTTAACTGAACAAGGTTTAAAAACTATAATAAAAATAAAAAGAGGTATGAATAGAGGAAGAAAAGGAGATATTATTACAAATAATATTCAAAAAAGAGGTTTCCATTCTTGTGTAACTACACTTTTTAGATCTCCTAGTATAACTCCCTTTAAATGGGGCTCTAAAGTAAAAATCTTATTAAAAATGAACAACCCGCAAGTAACCAAAGCGTTTAACTCGCTAGTAGGAACTTCAGAGGCCATACGTTTGTTATCTATACTTAATAAAAATTGTAGATTTTATAGAACTAAAGTTCATCATCCTACTCCTCAGTTAAAAAAAGATCCAAAATGAAATCAATGATTAGCTGGTTTAATAGATGGAGATGGTAGTTTTTACTTAACTAAAAAAGGATATGCTAGTCTGGAAATTACTATGGATATAAGAGATGAACACGCACTACAAATAATTAAAAATGTTTATGGTGGATCAATAAAACTTGTATCGAGTACAAAGGCATTAAGATATTGTTTACGTCATAAAGAAGGATTTTTAGCTTTAGTTAATGATGTAAACGGAGAAATTCGTAATTCTTATAGATTAATGCAATTAAATAAAATTTGTTTAAAGTACGAAATTGCTCTTATTTATTCTAAAAAATTAACATACAACAATGGTTGACTATCTGGGTTTTTTGACGCTGACGGGACTGTTACTTTAAATAGTAATAATGGACAATTAGCTATTTCTTTAACTCAAAAGACAAGTGAAATTTTACAACCTTTAGTTGGTATATACGGAGGTTCTATATATATAGATAAAACTTCGAATAATTTTAAGTGATATATCTCTGATAAAGTAGGTATTCTAAACCTTATTAGTTATTTTAAAGAATATTCCCCTAAATCTTTAAAGAAGAATAGATTACATTTAATACCTAAATGTTACGAACTAAAAGAAATGGGAGCGCATAAAGCTTTACAAGAAACTAAGCCTTTATTAGCTAAAAGTTGAGTTATATTTAAAGATAAATGAGCAAAATATGAACAGTAACTAGTTAAAAATTTATTAAGAATTAAGTTTTATTTCTATATATATATTTAATACTAAAAGTGTAGATAAAGATATGGTCCAAAGAACATTTTTATTACATATGTTCTATTGCATTAAGAAGTACAGCTCAATTGATTAGTTACGAATTAGTTTTAAGTTCGGTTTTATTAATTATTATTATGATAACAAATAGTTTAAATTTAAATATTAATATACAATTCCAAAAAATTATATGATTAGGTATACCTTTATTGGTTATATTAATTATATTTTTCATAGGTGCTGTAGCTGAAACTAATAGAGCCCCTTTTGATTTGGCTGAGGCTAAGTAGATTTGGTCTCATTAAAGATCACAAATTGCTGAAACATCTTATCTAAGACAATCAGCAGGGAAATAATTTGATATGTTAAAAATTAATTCTTCAGAGACTAAACGTGATCATTTAATATTTATATTAAATAAGATATAGTCCAGACTTATATGAAAATATAAGATTAATCGAAATTAGATATTTATAAGCTAAATCTTAATAAAAACAAATTAAATTACAATCCATTAGAATTAAAAAGATTCTATTCATCTAAACCTACATACAATAATCTGGGTATAAATCCTATATCTATTTTAACTTTAAAAGAGTTAAACAATAGAAGTTATATGGATTCATTCAGATAAATACTGAAAGGTAAAGGTGGTATTTATGCCTGCCTTTGTAAATACAATTAATAATAAACAATATATAGATAGTCCCAGTGCCAGTGCCAAAGATTTATATATAAGATTAAATGAACACTTAAATAATAAAAAGTCTAATATTAATTTACAAAGAGCAATTACTAAATATGGATTAGACAAATTTAACTAGGTTGTTTATGAATATTTTAGTTATAAAAGTAAAATAATAAGCAACAAAGATTTAACTACATTAGAAACAAATTATATAAAATCTTTATCCTACAACTCTTTATAATTTTAAGCTAGACGCTACTAGTAGGTTAGGGTATAAACATACTATAGATGCAATAGATAAAATGAAAGAATATTATAAAGATAAAAATAACCATCCTATGTATGGTAAAAATCTCACTAAAAAAAACTTTATCTTTAATTAGCAAGCCTGGTGAATTAAACCCTATGTATGGTAAAATTCATAGTAATGAAACTAAAAGTCTTATGGCTAAAAAAAGAAATAAATACTTAAATGGTGTAGGAGGCGCAAGCTCTGGATTTAAATTATAATTTAATTAAAAAATTTAATAATAATGTAGAATTAGCTGAATATCTAAATATATCTAAAGTAACAGTAGGTAAATATATGAATAACAATTTAATCTATAAAAATATTCATATATTTAAACCTATAGAAAAATAGAAATTTCGATTAAGACTTGGAATCAGAATTAGTTAGTGGATTTATGACAGAACACGCTGCTGTTATATTTGTTTTCTTTTTCTTAGCAGAGTATGCTAGTATAGTCGTTATGTGCATATTAACCAGCATATTATTTTTAGGTGGTTATTTAATAGGATTCGACCCTATTTATTTTTTTGATTCTGTTAATTATATTTATGCTTATTCATTTAATATAGAATGAATAACATCCAATAATTATTTCAAATTAAGAGAAACATTAACTAGTTCTGCTATAGATGGGTTATTATACAGTTTAGCTTTAGGTATAAAAAGTTCAATAATGGTATTTACTTTTATCTGAGTAAGGGCGTCTTTCCCTAGAATTAGATTTGATCAATTAATGTCATTCTGTTGAACTGTTTTATTACCTATATTATTTGCATTTATAATACTAGTGCCATGTTTACTACATATATTTGGAATATATTTTATAAACATTAGTTTATTTTAACATATTCTACATAAAATAAAAATACAACCATGAAATGCATGTCCATAGGTATATATAGTCTAAAGTTCGAAGATAACCTCTTTTACAAGATGTGATTATCCTCTTTATTAGTCGTACCCTTAGTAGGGACAATTACAGTATCTAGTCTAGACTCATATAAAAAAACTTCAGTAGTCTATATAAAAATAATAGCATTAATAGCTAGTATTCTAAATTTGATTATTTCATTATTAATGTTTATATTATTTAACAGTAGTACAAATCAATTTCAATTTGTACAAGAACATTATAATGTTCAACTATTCGATATTTATTTAGGAGTAGATGGTATATCCATATATTTTATATTATTAACAACAATAATAATGCCTATAGCTATATTATCTAATTGAGATTCTATAAAAGAAAATGTAAGAGCTTACATAATAATAATGTTATTATTAGAAACATTATTATTATCAGTTTTTATGGTTTTAGATATAATGTCTTTTTATATCTTTTTCGAAAGTATATTACCACCTTTATTTATATTAGTTGGTATATTTGGATCCGATAATAAAGTTAGTGCTAGTTATTATTTATTTTTATATACATTAAATCTCAAGTGTAAAAGAGCCAAACACCGGGAAAGCCCTAAAGCTCTAGTAACCAAAGTAATAAAAGAAATTTTATTACCGGCCTGATTAATGACTCAGGGTAAGGTAAAATCACTAGTTTTCATTTATAATGAAAAGCTACCGAAAGTAGTAGATATGTGGGTGATCGCGGTTCTAAGTCATCTTTATTTTAAAACTAAACATATAGTTCTTACATATAAAGGTGTAAAAGAGCAACGAGTAGATGGTTCTTCAAAATCTAGAACTTTAGATTTTGTAAGGTGTACTCTAGTCGCTGGGAAACCAGTTTTTGGTCGAAAAATTCATTCTCATTCTTCTAATAGTAAAATTTTAAATGATATATTTAAAAGATTCATGCATACTACTCAATATCCTTTAGATCCTTGATTTGTCACAGGATTGGTTGAAGCTGAAGGATGTTTTATATTAGGATTTTTTAAAAGTAATAATTATAAGATGGGTTATCAAATACAAGCTATTTTTAAAACAACTATTCATAAAAAAGATCTGAATTTGTTATATCAAATTAAAGATTATTTAGGTGTAGGTAAAATAACTCAACATGGAGAGACTACTTTACAATATACAGTTAAATCTTTAAAAGACTTAGAGATAATAATATCTCATTTTGAGAAATATCCTTTATTAAGTCTAAAATGGGCTGACTATAAACTTTTTAAAGATGCAGTTACTTTAATTAAAAATAAAGAACATTTAACACAAGAAGGGTTTAAAAAAGTACTTTATATAAGAGCTTCTATGAATTTAGGTTTATCTGATGAGCTTAAATTATCTTTTCCTGATGTTGAACATATATCTAAGCCTTTACCTTCTAACAATATGACTGTAAATCCTTACTGGATATCTGGTTTAGCTAGCGGAGACGGATGTTTTCATATTTCTATTCGTAATTCTGCTACAACTAAAACAGGGAAATCTGTAGTATTGAAATTCCATATTGTTCAACATAGTAGAGATATTGAACTAATCAAAAAGCTAATCTTTACACTCGAATGTGGAAAAGTTGAGCTTATGTTAAACCAATCAGCTGTATATTTTGTCGTAGTTAAATTTCAAGATATACTTGAAAAAATCATACCTTTATTTGATAAATATCCAATTAAAGGGGTAAAAGCCTTGGATTATTCTAATTTTAAAAAAGTAGTAAATGTAATGTCTAATAAAGAACATTTAACTGAACAAGGTTTATCTAAAATTCAATCTATAAAATGAAATATGAATTCATTTCGAAAATTTTAAATACCTTTATCCTAAACTATAAGAATTGCCGGTTAGCCGGTATGAATTGAAGTAAACCAAAATTCAAGAATACATAATTAATTATGTAATAAACGTATGAGGATCTTTATTTTTATTATTATCTATATTAAGTATATCTTCAATAATGGGTAGTACAGATTTTGATACATTATTCAAATTAAATTTTGAATATAAAACACAAAATTTTTTATTTATAGGGATATTTATAGCATTTGCTGTAAAAACACCTACAATATTCTTAAATAACTGATTATTGAAAGCTCACGTAGAATCTCCATTAGGAGGTAGTATTGTATTAGCAGCTATTGTGTTAAAATTAAGTTTATATGGTATATTTAGAATGATATTACCTATATTACCAAAAGCAGCATTAGATTATACATTTGTAGTTTATACTATTGCCGTAATTACAATAATTTATGCTAGTTTTAGTACAATAAGAACTACAGATGTTAAAGAGTTGATAGCTTATAGTTCTGTTTGTCATGCCGCTGTTTACTTAGTGGGTTCATTCAGTAATACAATACAGGGTATAGAAGGAAGTATAGTATTAGGATTAGCACATGGATTTGTTTCTAGTGGATTATTTATTTGTGCAGGTGGTATATTATATGATAGAACAGGTACTAGAAGTATCTTTTTTTATAGAGGTGCTACTCAATTAATGCCTATCTTCTCAATATTATTCTTCATACTAGCACTGGGTAACTGTGGAGCACCATTAACTGTAAATTTCGTAGGAGAATTTATGTCATTATATGGAATTTTAGAAAAACTACCTATATTAGGAGCACTTGCTTGTTCATCTATAGTATTTTCAGCTGCGTATACAATATACTTATTTAATAGAACCGCCTTTGGTGGATCATATACAAGATTTTTAGAGGAAAATATATATGACGTAAACAAAAGAGAATTTATAATATTATTCATATTAGTAGTATTTACTGTATTATTTGGTATTTATCCTTCATTAATTTTAAACGTATTAGATTATTCAATGAATAGTTTAATATATAGTGTATAATAATTAATTAAAATTTTTTAATTATTCAAGCATTCCTATAACTTACGATTGAAAGAATATACGTATCAAAACTATATAAATTTAAACAACGAATATGCCTCAATTAACACCTTTTTATTACATGAATGAAATAGTATTTTCTTTTACTATTATAGTACTAGTATTATATATATTATCTAAATATATATTACCAAGATTAGTTCGTTTGTTCTTATCACGTATGTTTATAAATATAATATAAACATAGAATCTCCAAAGTTATAACTTAAATTTAAGTTATAAATAGTTAGCTTTTTAAAGATATATATAGTATAATTAATTATCCTTATGTTAGATAATTTATTCACAGAAATAAGAAATCCTTTAGATCAATTTGAGGTAAGAGATATAATAAATTTACAAGTTTTAGATGGTAACTTACATTTATCCTTAACAAACATAGGATTCTACTTAACATTGGGAGCTTTATTGACATTAGTATTAAGCTTAGTTGCAACTAATCAAAATAAATTAGTAAGTAACAACTGATCTATAGCTCAAGAATCTTTATACGTAACTATACATAATATAGTTACAGGACAAATAAATGCTAAAGCCGGACAAATTTATTTCCCATTTATTTATACATTATTTGTGTTTATATTAATAAATAATTTAATAGGAATGGTACCTTATAGTTTTGCATCTACAGGACACTTTGCATTAACATTTGCATTAAGCTTTACAATAGTATTAGGAGCTACAATTTTAGGGTTTTCTAAACATGGACTAAAATTTTTTTCCTTATTAGTCCCTGCAGGATGTCCTTTAGGTTTATTACCTTTATTAGTAATAATTGAATTCATCTCATACCTTGCTCGTAATGTTTCATTAGGATTAAGACTAGCAGCTAACATAAACAAGTGAAAGTAGGCTTTTCACTTAATGTGTATAAGAGCCAAATTCCGGGGAAGCCCTAAAGCTTTAATAACTAAAGATAAGACGGAAACTTCCTATCCGGCCCAGCTAATCACTGCGGGTATAGTAATATCATTAAAGATTCTAGTAATAGGAATGGGTAATCGCGGATCTAAGTCAATAGTATTTAAAAATACTATTGTAAAAGAGCAACGAGTAGACGGTTCTTCAGTATTTATTGTACTGTAAGGTGTACTCTAGTCGCCGGGAAATCCGGTTCTCGGGAGAAATTAAGTAAACCGAGATTAAAGATAACACAATAGCCTATCCTTTGAATAGGAAATTCGACATAGCTATATTATTAATTATAATTTAGTATATTAATAAAGTTGATCTTTATACCTTTAAAGAAAGGATAAATTAATATTATATCTAAATATTAAACCTTTAAAGAAAGGATAAAGTTGTGAACGATTTATTCTTAGAAAATCAAGAATAAAATCAGCAAATTCTTATAAATTTAACTTAAACGTAAGATCACATAGCTTACGTTTTCCATCATCTAATTATAAATTTATATCTAGACCATTGGATTTATGCATAGGTAACAAAAAAATAGCTGTTAGATTATTATCAACAAATAAACCTGATGGTTCTAAAGATTCTTCAGGTTTTATGGTATTTTCGAATGCAGATATAGATAAACTAGCTATCCTTAATTATATTAAGGGTAAAGCTGGAATTTATATGTGAACTAACAAATTAAATGGTAAAAATTATGTAGGTAGTTCAGTAAACTTAAAACGTAGATTATTAGAGTATTATAATGTTAATAGATTACTAAATGAAAAAAGTATGCCAATCTATCTTTCATTATTAAAACACGGTTACCATAATTTTAATATTACTGTACTGGAATTTTGTAACATTGATAACCTTGTATCGAGAGAAAAACACTATTTTGATGTATATTCTCCAGAATATAATATATTAAAAACTCCGGGTAGTCCTGATAGAGGTAAAGGATGAATACATTCAGAAGCTACAGTAGATAAAATACGTCTAGCTGCTAAGAAAAGAGCTGAATCTCCAGAATATTTAGCCAAAATGTCGACAGATCAAACTAGCGGTATGAAAATTGAAGTAACTGATGTGGAAACTCATACTACTACTACATATCATGCTATTAGAGCCGCAGCCCGTGCTTTATCCATTGATAAAAGATATATTGAACATTATATTTATTTAAATAAAGATAGACCTGTTTTAGATAAGTATACTTTTAAATTAATTAGTTGTGACAACGAAAATCTTAATCATTTTAATAATCCTTCATTTAAAGTTCAAAAAACAAGTAAAAAGATAGAGGTAACTAATGTGGAAACTAAAGAAGTTACATTGTATCCTTCTATAGGTGCAGCAGCAAGAGCCTTAGGTTATCGTCAACCTAGTATATCTTTATATTTAAAACAAAGTAGAACTAAACCCTTTAAAGGTTTATATTTATTTAAGTGAACTAAAGATTAACGATATAAAAATAAAGGATAAATTTGTGTGACGAACAGCAGGTCATATGTTATTAGCAATATTAAGTGGATTTGTTTATAACATAATGAATTCAGGTATAATCTTTTTTATATTAGGTTTAATACCATTAGCGTTTATAATAGCTTTCTCAGGATTAGAATTAGCTATAGCCTTTATCCAAGCACAAGTATTTGTAGTACTAAGTTCATCATACATCAAAGACGGATTAGATTTACATTAATACAATATATTCTAGATTAAAGAAATTCATATTACTATTTACAATAATCCTTTAATTTTAAAGAATAGTTTATAATAATAAAGTGACTAGCATATTTTTTTTAATAAAAAAATAGCGCACGCCTCAGAAAATTCTGTAATTAAAGATGAAAATAATATCATTCTTTATATTTGTAGAATAAATCTCTTTATTTATACAAATATTTATGTGCGTTAGCTCCAAAAAGAAGGATAATAATATTCTTTTCATCGAATAAAGTAATAAGTGAGAAAACTAGTTATTAGAGGATAATTATATATACAATAATAATTTATCCTAGATTATAAAAGGAATAATGAAAATTATAAATTCTTACTATAGAAACTAATAATAAGTTATGAATAGTTATTTATTTATATACACTATATTATGCGAACCAATTAAAATTTTTTATTAGACTAGTCTAGTAGTGAATGAGTTTTAATACGATTCTCTCTCTCAACCCATAATTCAATATAAAACAGATTGAAATTCTTTCTTTTTAGTTTACGGGTACGGGTACGGGTACGGGAAAAAAAGTTCTAAACTCTCTTACTCTCTCACTCTCTCATTAACATAAACGTAATATAATTTATTTTTCTCCTTATTACCAAAATAACATTAGAACTTATAGTGATGTAAAGAAATTTATATCATAAAAATAGATGAGTTTGGTGATGGCTCTGATTGAATGCTGTCCAAGTGCTTGACACATGCTAATCGTACGTTTTAATTGGTAGCTTTCTACATAAATTAAAAAGTGGTGTACAGGTGAGTATAATGATATTCTTAGCCCACCTTAAAGTGAAGGTAAATCCTTCATAATTCATAAAGGGATGTATAATTCTGCTTTAAGAGGACAATAAATATCTTCGGGATAGGTAGTAGTTAAGGTGATGGCTTAACTAGCCAAAAACTCTCGTAGTCGAATCTGAAAGGTTGATCGACCACATTGGGTCTGAAAAAACCCCAATGCAAGTTAGTACAGCAGTGAGGAATTTTGGTCAATGGCCTAACGGCTGAACTGGCAACTTGGAGAAGTGGCAAGTCTTATATTGATTATATTCTATGTAATCTATAAGATTGTATTAGAATTGAATAAAGCTTTGTTTATATATTGATAATGACAGTATATATATCGTGTCTTGACTAATTACGTGCCAGCAGTCGCGGTAATACGTAAGAGACTAGTGTTATTCATCTTAATTAGGTTTAAAGGGTACTTAGACGGTCAACATAGCTTTTAAAATGTTAGTATTTGACTAGAGTTTGATATAAGAGGGCAGTACTTGAGGAGGAGAGATGAAATTCTATTATACCAAAGGGACTCGGTAAAGGCGAAGGCAGCCCTCTATGTAAAAACTGACGTTGAAGGACGAAGGCACAGAGCACAAACAGGATTAGATACCCTAATAGTCTTTGCAGTAAATTATGAATGCCATAGGTTAGATTAAAGAAATTAGTTTATCAGTAATGAACTAACAATTTAACAATATTTAGTCTATAAATGAAAGTGTAAGCATTCCACCTCAAGAGTAATGTGGCAACGCAGGAACTGAAATCACTAGACCGTTTCTGACACCAGTAGTGAAGTATGTTGTTTAATTCGATGATCCACGAAAAACCTTACCACAATTTGAATATTTTACAGGAGTTGCACGGCTGTTTTCAGTTAATGTTGTGAAACTGTGGTTTCCATGAAATTAACGCAATCCCTGGCTTTATTTTTTTATTGCGATAAAGCATTTGATTCAGGATTTGAAAAGAAAAAGGGGACAAAGACAAGTCATCATGGCCTGCTGAGTGATCTAGGAAATCACCATCGTGGGATAAACTATCAAACTCCGGGGACTCCCTAAAGTTTCTGGTACTAAGCTATATATGAAAATATATAAGTGGCTGAAGTAATTACTCAGGTACAGTAACAAGCCAGAAAATGATTGAAAAAGAAATGGGTTATCGCGGATCTAAGTCAAATAAAGGTAATACTTTATTTGTAAAAGAGCAACGAGTAGATGGTAGTTATGTTAAGGAATTAACATTAAGGTATACTCTAACGGGTTTCGAAAGAAATTATCAAATCAAAATCCTTTCTAACCAAATAAATCAAATAAGGACGTATTCAGCCAATAACATTTCCCAGAAAAAAGATGTTATGGGTTTAATTAATCCTTGATTCATGACAGGTTTTACTTTTCTAATTTGTTGTTCCATAGAACAACAAATGATGCAGAAGGAACTTTCTCGATCTCAATTCAACATAATGAAAATTATGATACAAATTGAAGAGTTAAGCCCGTATTTGCTATAGGATTACATTCTAAAGATATAGATATTTTAGAAAATATAAAATATTTTTGAAAAATAGGTAATATACATAAACATGGTAGACATTCTTTACAATATAGAGTTGAATCTATAAAAGACTTACAAGTAATTATAGATCATTTTGATAGATATCCGCTTGTAACATGTAAAAGAATTGATTACGATATATTTAAACAAGCTTTTATTCTTATAAAGGAAAGAAAACATATTAAAAATATAGGTCTTACTAAAATAGTGGGTTTAAAATCAATTCTTAATTTAGGTTTAACTACTAAACTTAAACAAGAATTTCCTACTTGAAAAGACATTGAGGTAAATAAACCTGAATATATATTTAAAGATATACCGGATGCTCAATGAATGGCCGGATTTTCTAGTGGAGATAGTAGTTTTAATATTAAAATAAGTAAATCTTTAACTAGTAAATTAAGTATAAGAGTTCAATTAAGATTTTCTATAGATTTACACGTAAGAGAAAAAGAGTTAATTAATTCTTGTGTTAAATTCTTTAATTTAACTGAAGATAAATATGTTTATTTAAAAAGTAACTCTATTAGTTTACAAATAACTAATTTAAAAGATATTAATAATGTAATTATACCTTTCTTTAGTAAGTACCCCATTATAGGTAAGAAAAGTTTAGATTTTAAAGAGTTTTATAAAGTTGTAATCATGATAAACAATAAGCAACATCTAACTCAAGAAGGGTTAGATAAAATATTAACTATTAAATCTAATATGAATCAATAAATTTATTTGATTTATTTGTATGATAAATTTGATCGCTGTGTGATATTGTGGGCTATAGACGTGCCGCATATTCCTGCTTCTTGAGCTAGGGCCTCAAGTTCGCGGGACAAACTATCAAACTCCGGGGACGCCTTAAAGCTTCTGGTACCAAGCCATATACGAAAGTATATGAGTGGCTGAACTAATTACTCAGAGAAGGTAACAAGCCAGATGATGATCGAAAGAAAAATAGGTTATCGCGGATCTAAGTCAATTACTACTTTAAATGTCCCGCAAGCCATAAATAAGTCAGTAATTGTAAAAGAGCAACGAGTAGACGGTAGTTGTGTTAATAATTTAGCACTAAGGTGTACTCTAATGGGTCCTGAAAGGGATTATCAAGTCAAAACCCTTTCTAAAATACATATTAATCAATCTCAATCAATACGTTATTATTCTACGAATTCGCATACATCGAATTTACAAAACAATACCCTAAACTATCCCTGATTCATAACAGGATTTTTTGATGCAGAAGGATCTTTTTCTATTTATTTAAGAAATAAACCAAACGGTTCTACATATTGTGAAGCAAGAGTTGGTATTAGTTTACATAAAAAGGATTTAAATACTTTAGAAAACATAAAAGCATATTTTAGTGAAAAAGGTAGTATAGTAAAACACGGCGAAGATAGTTTTCAATATACTATAACTTCTGTAGGACAACTTTCTACTTTAGTTACATCACATTTTGATAAATATCCCTTAATTAGTCAAAAATACGCTGATTATCTTTTGTTTAGAAAGGCTGTTTTTTTAATTAAAAATAAAAAACATTTAACAATAGAAGGATTACAAGAAATTGTATCAATAAAAGCTTCTATGAATAAAGGTTTATCTGAAGAATTACAAAAAGCTTATCCTAATATGACAAAAGTATCCAGACTTTTAGTGTCAAATTATATTATACCGGATCCTCAATGAATTGCTGGATTTACATCAGGTGAAGGTTGTTTTATGATTAAAATTAGTAAGTCTCCAAGATCCAAGCTAGGGTTTGGAATACAATTAGTATTCCAAATAACTCAAGATAATAGGGATGAACTACTAATGAAGTCTATAGTAGGCTATTTTGGGTGTGGTATATTAGTAAAAGATGGAACTAAAACTGTATTTATAGTAAGAAAATTTTCCAGCATTTTTGATATAATTATACCATTTTTCAATAAACACAATGTAGTAGGTGTGAAGTTACAAGACTACTTAGATTGATGCAAAGCAGCTGAAATAATTAAAACAAAAAGTCATTTAACTCGATCGGGGTTAGATAATATTCAAAAAATAAAATCGGGTATGAATCGTCAGAGGATAGGCTAGGTTGTATGTTAATATAGAAGAATACAAGACGATATTGAATTTAAGGTGTATTATGATAAATTTGATCTGCCGTGAGACAAAGAGATGCAAAAATGCGAATTTAAGCTAATCTCTAAAAATAGGATATAAATTTTAAGGATTGTAGTCTGAAACTCGACTACATGAATAAGTAATTACTAGTAATCGTGAATCACCATGTCACGGTGAATTAACCTTGGATTGGTACTAACCACTCGTCACATGCTGAAAAGAGTATGCGCAATAAGTTTGCTTTTTTAATGATTAGTAAAAAAAACAAGCAGGTTTTGTATTCTATTGTTGGAAATCTTCGTATGCGTGATTCTAATTAGTGTTAAGTCGAAATACGGTTCGCGTAGTGGAAGTTGCGCGGGAATTATTAATTTTAACTATAATTATATATAATATATCTTGTGATATTATTATATAAAGGAGAGTTCCTTTATTGGTAAGAAGGGCTAAACTGTAAATTTAGTACATATATTGTTTTGAGAGTTCGAATCTCTCGTCTCCTAAAAATATAATCTTTGTAACTTTTTGTCGCTAGCTAGCCATATTCTTAGCTTTATAGCCCCTCCCCTTAAGCGGACAGTAATGGGGTGGGCTATATTTTAGTGCGCAAGCTACGGCTAAAGGATCAAGCTACACATAAAAATTCATCAAATGCTACTGGGTTTTTGTATTATAAATATTATCCTACTGTTATAATATTTGGTTTAATCTAAAAAATCACCCTTTAAACGAAATTTAGTAGCCCTCGCTGACTCTGGCGCTGGTTCTGGCTCTGGCTAGTCATAGTTTTAGTTAACGAAGGCTAATAATACAAGGCTCGATATTAATGCGAAGGTTATATTTATTTTCATAAAGTTGCATAATTAACTAAACTAATAAGATTATTTTATATTAAATAATGGATTATAACAAGCTAATTAAATTAAAAATAAATAAAACTAGATATTCAATTAGAACTAGTAACTTAGCAGGTAAAGGACTTCTCTGTCACAGAAGTAGATGTCCGTTCGAATCGGATCTAGTTCGAATTTTAATAAAGCTGCTGTATATACAGCGGTCCCTTTTTTTAATATAAGTCTAGAATTTTTTGTAAAGAGAGAGCTGTAAATTCAATAGTTATTGCATGTATATATTCTTTGTTTTTTATAATTAGTATCTTAATTAAAGAATTAAGGAAAAGAGATGTAAATTTAATATTGATTTTATTTATTCTACTTCTAGCCGAAGGCTCGCAAACTAAAATAACATATTTTTATATAAATAAAGAATAAGGATACATGACATTAAATATCCAACTAAGGAAAAGTCTTCCATTGGTAAGGTAAGGCACTTGCTACGTGTCGTGTTTATACATTTAGGTGTTCAATTCACCTCTTTTCCGTTACCTTATAAAGATTTGTTTGTTTTTGCGGCGGCTTCGCACCGCACCGCACAGCACAGCACAGCACAGCACAGCACACATAAAAATATTTATTCTAGCCTTAACCTCTACAAGCCAAGCGCGGCGTGGCGTGCAAACTAGGAAAAGGTAGTCCTAATTTTTCCTCCCTCTTTTGTAATCATAGGCTAAAAGATCAAAATTAGATAAGAAATAAAATGGTATTTAAACTAAAATTTGCCGTTCGCGCTTCTTAGTTTTTACTACGAAATCAAAACAGGAAAACTTGAATTAAAGTATAAAAATTTGATTTCCTTATTTTTCTTAAGCTTCTATAGCTTAACGGTAAAGCGCGTTACTGTTAATAACGTTTATAGACGTTCGATTCGTCTTAGAAGCTCTTAAATAAAAATTGTTTACTATCCCGCTCTTTTAAGGTAATTATAGACGTTCGATTCGTCTTAAAGGATTTTAAATAAATATTTAGAATAAAGATAAATGGTTAATTCATTTCAGCCTTTGACTTGCATTGTAAGGGAAAGGCAGAAAATTTTAAATAATAAATGTTCGTAACTATTTTTTTTTTTTGAATTTTTATTACTATTATGACTAAAACTATCAGAAGTAATTTTCAAGATCATCCTTTTCATTTAGTGTCACCTTCACCTTGACCCCTCTACACAAGTATCTCATTATTTACTTTGACGGTAAACGCTGCATTCTCAATGCATTTGTTCAATAATAGTTATATATTATTATATATAGCTTTAGGTACATTAGTTACATCTATGACTATGTGATGAAGAGATGTAATTTCAGAGGGTAAACTCTTTATTTATAATTCTAATTTTGCTAAAGCTATTTCTTCTAATGATATTCATAAAATATTAATCAATTATAAAAATACAAACAATATCACAGTCTTTAAGGATAAGGATTTAGGTCATTATTTAGCTGGTCTTTTAGAGGGTGATGGACATATTTCTTTACCTTCTTTAGGTAATACTACTTTAAATAGAGTTCTTAACCCTAGAATAGTATTCACTTCACATAAAGATAATTTAGCTATGTATGCTTTTCTTCAATCGGAACTAGGTAATATAGGACGTTTTCAATCTTCAGGTACTAATATAATACGTTATATTATAGGAGATATGCAAAGTATAATATATATTATTAATTTAATACATGGAAAGTTAAGAACACCTAAAAATAAAAGATTTAATGATTTAATTAAATTTATTAACGCTAAGTATGATTTAAACATACCTGAAAGTAACTTATATAATGGCAATTATCTAGAAAATAGTTGATTAACAGGTTTTACTGAAGCTGATGGACATTTTGGTATTAAATATCTAGAGAAGAAAGATAAATCAGAAACACGTAAAAGATCTAGAAGTGAAAGTATTTCACTTAAATTTAGATTGGATCAGCGTGCGTATGACAAACCTACATTATCTAGTATGGAGCCTTTTATGGAACAACTAGCTAGTTCATTAGATTGTAGTTTAACTACTTATGAAAGTAAAACAGGTAAAGTGTTATCTTTGTACCTTTCTTCTCTTAATAATATTGGTACTATTATTAGTTATTTCAATAAATATCCTTTAATAGGAGATAAACTTAATGATTATAATAAATGAAAAATTGTTTATAATATGATGATATTAAAAGAACATCTTACTGATGAAGGAAGACTAAAGATTAGAGCTTTAGTAAATAAATTATAATGTTGTATGTGCCCTCTTTAAATTTAACCAATTGCTAGGAAACCCTTATTTAAGGGTTATCAGCAGGGAACTAAAAGATCGATAATTATCTTTTATTACCCTCAGAGACTAAACGTTAAAAATTAATACGTTATTATAACCTATTAATTAAAATATAGTCCAAAAAATATAGAAATATATTTTATTACAGACATATTTAGGTAACCATACCCTTGCTGTACAAAAAGGGTTAAACTTAGGGGTTATATTATTTATAGTTTCTGAGGCTTGTTTTTTTGTAGCTATATTCTGAGCATTTTTCCATAAGAAAGCATTGTGGATAGGAACCAAACTCCGGGGAAACCCTAAAGCTCTAATAACTAAGCTATATATCGAAAGATTTAGAGTGGCCTCATTAATGATTGAGGGTATAGTAATATCATTAGAGATTCTTGGATTAATCCAAGGAATGGGCTATCGCGGATCTAAATCAGATAGTTTCATATCTGTAAAAGAGCAACGAGCAGACGGTTCCTCGATATTTTCTAAATATTGTAAGGTGTGCTCTATGTGCCAAGGAAACTTGGTTTGAAAAAATTCTATAAGAGATATTAATACTATTTCTACATCAAAAAAAAATAATATACAAAATTTTCTAGGCTTAAATGGCATAAAAAAACATTATTATTCTAAAGCTATATTACATAAATCAACCTGTTCTGAATTAAATCCTTACTATGTAACAGGATTTACAGATGGAGAAGGGTGTTTTTTTACAGGTGTTAGTTTAGATTCTAAATATAAAACTAACTATAGAGTAAAAGCTGTATTTCAAATAGGTCTTCATATAAAAGATATAGCCTTATTAGAACATATTCAATTGTTTTTTGGTAGAGGTAAAATAACAAGATTAGGGTCAGAATCTGTTCAATTTAGAGTATCTAGTTTAGAAGATTTAAATTTTATTCTTAATCATTTTGAAAATTATCCTTTACTAACCCGTAAACAATGAGATTATTTACTTTTTAAAGAAGTTGTAAATTTAATGAAACAAGGTAAGCATCTTACTTTAGAAGGTTTAAATAGAATTATATCTATTAAAGCTACATTAAACAGTGGGAAACTATCTGAAGAATTGAACTTAGCTTTCCCTAATTTAGAGCCGGCTTTAAAACTATTAGTATTGAAAAGAAAATTATTAGATTTACATTGATTAGCTGGTTTTACTGATGCTGAAGGGTGTTTCTTTATAGCATTAAAAAAATCAGCAGGATCAAAATTAGGAGAAACAGTCTGACTAAGATTTATTTTAACTCAGCACGATAAAGATAAAGAACTTTTAGAAAGTTTAATATCTACATTGAATTGTGGTAGATTTATATCTAAATCGGGATATGGTGAGTTTATAGTTGAAAAATTTTCAGATGTTCGTGATAAAATTATACCTATATTTGATAAATTTCAATTACACGGTAATAAATCGAAAGATTATAAAGATTTTAAACAAGCAGCTTTACTGATAGAAAATAAAGTTCATTTAACTAGAAAAGGGTTAGATGAATTGAAAAAAATTAAAGGCCGAATGAATAAAAACAGAGTATAGTATTAATATAAAGATTTTTTTAATTAAAACAAATAAATAAAAACGAGTGCTTTAACACCTACTGTTGAGCTAGGTGCTCAATGACCTCCTATGGGTATAGAACCTGTAAATCCTTTCGAATTACCTTTATTAAATACTGTAATATTATTATCTAGTGGTGCTACTATAACTTATGCACACCACTCTTTAATTAAAGGTGAAAGATCCGGAGCTATATATGGTACAATATTTACAGTATTATTAGCATTAGTATTCACAATATTTCAAGGAATAGAATATAACGTATCTTCATTCACAATAAGTGACGGTGTATTTGGTACATGTTTTTTTTTTGGTACAGGGTTAATCTATGGAGCCCCTATTATATTTAAAAGAAAAGAAAAAAGCTTAGCTTTTATAAATTCTTTAAAAAAATATTTTTCAAATTTTAAAGATATTAGTCTTCAACCTTACTGAGTGACGGGATTTTCTTTTCTAATTTGTTGTTCCATAGAACAACAAATGATGGAGAAGCTTCTTTTTCGTTAAGAACAACTATAGATGAAACAAGAAAAATAAAAGTTAGAGTGATACCTATTTTTTCAATAGAATTGCATATTAGGGATATAGAGGTATTAAATTATATTTTTTCTTATTTTAAGGTTGGATCAGTTAAAACAAGATCAAGAGGTGATAGAGAGACAGCAATTTATGCTGTTAATTCTATTAAAGAATTAACAACTGTAATTATACCACATTTTAAACAATACCCTCTAATTACTCAAAAACATGCAGACTTTATTTTGTTTGCAGATGCTATTGAATTAATTAATAGTAAACAACATCTAACTGAACAAGGAATATTCAAAATATTATCTATAAAAGATTCTATGGGTAAAGGTTTGAGTCTTAATATGAAAATATTATATCCCAATTTAGTCAAATTGACAAGACCTGTTATTGACAAACAAACTATTAAATCTATTTGATGATTAATGGGGTTTGTGGATACAGAGGGGTGCTTTTACATAAAAGTGGCTAAATCTAAACAAGTTTCTTTATCTTTTTCTTTAAGTCAACATTCAAGAGATACTTATTTATTTACTGCTATAAGAGATTATATAAATTGTGGTATTTTAGAAAGTGTAAAAACAAGAAATGATATAAGATTACAAGTTTATAGTAAAGACTTAGTGGAAAAAATCATTCCTTTATTTCAAGATACTTTAATTACTCAAAAAAAAGAAGACTTCATGCGCAAGCTATGATTTAAAGAGGTTTCGATCTTAATGTTAAATAAAGAACATTTATCAGAACAAGGTTTCAAAAAAATTATTTTAATAAAGAATAAAAAAAATTCTTTAAATTAATAAAAAAAATATAAGGTAAATTGCGTGAAACTGTCAATTATTATATTTGATACAATACGCAGCCAAGTGTAAATTAGATAAATCGTTATATTTAAACGAGAAGATTTACAAAGGTTCAACGGCTAGTAAATGAGTATTATCAACAATATTTTACCACGAAAACCTTACAACTTTAATTAAGTTGATGAGATAGTCTAATTCATTTTTAACGAAATGATAAATAAAGAATAAAATATCTTTAAAAATTTGTCCACGGATTCCATGTTATTGTAGGAACAATATTTTTAGGGGTAGGATTATGAAGAATATTAGCATATCACTTAACAGATCATCACCATCTAGGTTATGAAGGAGGTATACTATACTGACATTTTGTAGATGTTGTATGATTATTCTTATACGTATCAATGTATTATTGAGGATCTTAATTGAATATTTAAGCAATCAACTCTTCTCTCTAAACAGATATAGCACATTATTTAGAACTTTTAGTGAGAGAAAGGTTTTTAGAAGAATCTTTAATAAATAAAGTGAATAATAAACTAACTGTAAATAAAACTAATTTATTTTGAATGAAAATTCCTATGCTAATTTACGATAGTTTTATTAAACAAATCGACAATATTTAAAGACAATAAAAGTAAAAGTGGTATATACAGATGAGTAAATAAGATAAACAATAAGAGTTATATAGGGAGTGCAACTAATTTAACTAAAAGACTGTAGGAACATTTAAATAAAGAGTCCTATGCAAAAAATAAGTCTAACCTTAATTTACAAAGAGCCTTTAACATTAACAAAAATGAACATTCTAAGTTTAGATTAGAAATATTAGAATATTGTGATATTTTAGATTTAATCTTTAAAGAACAATATTATATAGATCTATTCAAACCCGAATATAATATATAGAAATTCGCTGGATATTCTCTAGGATTTAAATATGCACCCGAAACTCTTATAAAATTAAATAATCGATATTTAGTGCGCTGCGCAGGCCAGGTCTCATAAAGATAAATGTATTAAGATTTTGAATAATTGTATAAAAAAATTTTTTAAAAGAAAAGTCGCACAATATTTAAGTATTGAATATAACGTTATAATATCAGTAACTACCATATATGAGTATATAAAATCAGGAAAGTTGTACAAAAATAAGTATATGATTTATATATAAGAACTTTTAGCCAATCTAAATAAATATTTATAATATAATATAACCATTATATTATAAATAACAATCATAAGTTAATGGGAAACTATTCGTTTACCAAACGAAATTTGTCAGTTCGATTCTGATTGATTGTAAAACATTAAGAGAGTATAGTTTAAGGGTAAAACCGTAGCGTTCCATGTTACAAATCCGGGTTCGAATCTCCGGTATTCTTATAAAGAAGAAACAGTATAAGTAATATTACAATTAGTTTGTAGTTTGAATAATCTACATTAATAGATTTGAATAAGCGAGATGGAGTTTCAATTCTTCTCATTATATATTTATATAGTGCATATAGGGCAACTGCCCCATTTCATAATAAGAATCAAAATAGTCATAATGAAATAAGGCAAGGGAAGGGGGGGGGAGGGCTACAATTTAAAAATTAACAATAAATATTTGATCTTTTTGTTAACAATAGACAATAAATAATAACTATAAAAATAAAGAACTCCCTCATTTAGTTATAGTTACCAAAATGGTAGTATTAAATGATTCAATAGAAAATACTTTATCCAATAATATGAATTTAGATACATTATATAAAAAATTCGAATTCATAGATGGTGAAGGTTGTTTATACATGAGATTACAAAAAAAATAAACCTGTTTTCAAATACAATTTTATTATAAGTACTTAAAGTATTTAATTATAAATAAATGTGTTCAATATTAGACACGATATAAACGGATGACGGAAAAAAAATAGCTTTACCTTTACCCATATTTCACAATTTTAATGGTAGACTTTCTGATTTCCACTCAGCGTGTGTGGCGTGTGTCAGTTCAAGTCTGACTATCCGTATAATTGCTGTATATACAGCTATATAAATTAATTTAAAAGCTTTATAGTATTAGTTTTAACTATGCTACATTTTATTTCCTAAAATTAGGTTATTTAATATAAATAAATATGGATCAATTATTTTCTATTCATGATATTATATCTAATGTATATACAGTGGAATTTTTAGATATATTAAGTATAATAGCTTTATTATTTGGTATAGCAGTTATAATAAATAAAAATCCTATAGCATCATTATTATCTTTAATAGGTTTATTTGGGTCAATATCTGTATATTTAATCTTATCTGGATTAACTTTCATAGGTTTTTCCTATTTAATTGTATATATAGGAGCAGTGAAAAAACGTATAATTAGATTTATTTCTAATATTGCTGCGTGAGTTAAAATCTCACTCTACAAGATACTTTTAATTATAAAAATTTTAAGTAAAAATACTTTAAATTCATTATTTTTCGTTTATTTATTTATTTATACTAATTTACACCCTAATTCAAATAAAATAACGAATATTTTTAAATTAAGAAAACAAAAGTATTTATCTATATCAAATAAAAACTATTATTCGACTTTTACTTCAGAAACTACTAAAGTAAATTTTTTTAGATGATTTTCAGGATTTACTGATGCAGAAGGTAATTTTAATATAAATTTTTTTAAAAATAAATTAGGTAGTATATCTAGTGCGACTTTTAGATTTATAATTGAGTTGCACATCGACGATAAAGATACTTTATATACTATAAAAAAAAATTTAAACATAGGTAACGATATAGCAGTTTACGGTAATAGTTGTAAATTTACAGTTACCCATCCTAAAGATATCTATATATTAATAGAAATATTTGATACTTATAATTTAAATACAACAAAATATTTAGACTATTTAGATTTTAAAAAGGGATTCAAATTTTATCAAGATAGAGTAAAAACCATTAAGGATGGAAAAATTTTTAATAAACTATTAGAGATTAAAAACGGAATGAATAGTAATCGTATTAATTTTAATTACCCTTTAGAGCATAAAATTACTATAACTGATTATTGATTATTAGGATTAATAGAGGGGGACGGTTCTTTTTACCTAGATAGGAGTAAAATGGAACCTATATTTTCAATTGCACAAAGTAACATACAACTTTATCTTGTTGAAAATATAAAAAATTATTTGATAAATAGATTGAGATTTGATGAATACTCTATATTTAAATTAAATAATGCATCCCTTATTACTATAAAAAAAGATAAACAAAAAAAAAATAGTAAACCTCTAAGTGTACTTACAATAAAAAATACGAATATTTTAATAAATTATTTAATACCTTATCTAGATAGAATGACCTTTATTAGTAAAAAAAGTTTAGATTACCAAGATTTTAAACTAATTTGTAAAGCTATATTCAATGGTTCTTATAGACTAAAATATATTAAAAATTTAATTCTTGAGTTATCTTATTCTATGAATAATTATAGATTATCTACAAATTCAGATATAAATAAGTTAGATAGTTTATCAATTAAAGATAGAGCTAAAATAGTTAATGCCGAACCCACTATTATACATTTAAATGATGGCCGGCAATTAGATATAATAACAAAAAAACCAGTTAATCGTCGTTGAACTAATAGTATATTTGAAATTAAAGATAACAAAGGAAAAATATTATTAGCATCAACATTAAACGATGCTGCTGAAATATTAGGTGTAGAGTATAGAACAATAAATAAATACTTAACTAAAGAAGCTTCACAAACTAATCATGACTATGCTTTAATTAATAATAAAAAAATTAAAAGAGTACCAGTATTTTATAGTGTTACTTCTAAAGAATAAGTTATTTAGTAAAATATATGAAAAGAATTAAAACAGAGGAAATGAAAGAAGGTTACAACCGTACAATTTCCATCCTTGTAGAAAAATTAGGTGAAAACGGTTAACGACATCCTAGTTGAAGACCGTCGGCAGTTGTAAATGTCGCTACAGACTGGTTCACCGGGGCTAGGTTGTAATACCTGTTCGAATGTACAGTCGGATTCTATAACGAATAATATCGTAAGGAGGAAGGACCATACTAAAGATTACAAATTAGTATTATCTTTATACGGAGATAGAAACTCCTGGGGATAAATATATCTCCTAAAATATAATATATATTATATTTTAATTAATTAGAATTGATCTATCTTATTTTTGTTTATATTAATGTTAATAAATATAAGAACAAGTGAATTACAAAGTAATAACGTAAATAGTATACCCCTGGCTTTATTTATAACAATCTTATTTAATTATGCTTTATTTCAATTATTACCTTATTATATTGCTATTTTAAATAGTTATAATAGTAAATTAAGTAACATATTATATTATTTACCTACAGGTAAATATAACGATATAATAATAAACACAAGTAAAAATTTAGATATAAATACCCATAATGTTATGTTTGTAACAAGTAATTGTTGAGATGGTACAATAACAGAAACAAGTCATATCTCAACAATAGGTAATATCTTATATACATCGTATAATATGTGATTATTCCTTGTAAGTCTAATTTTATTAGTGGTAATGGTAGGGGCTATCGTTATAACAATAAAACAAGATACTATAAAACAAGAATAAATTTTAGATATTCATGCGCAAGCGTGCTAACCATGCGCAGGCTAGGCCACACGCTACAGATTTTTACCTTAGAACTAAATTTAAGGTAAAAGAGGAATTAGTTCAATTGGCAGAACGTTCAGTATACAAAAAAATTAGGAATTTAAACCTTATATTTCTAACTATATAGTATAATATATAAATTAAAGATTCAAGTCTTTTTTTTTATCAATTAATTTTATATTTTATAAATGTCAAACAACAAATGAAACAAAACACAATTAGGCTATTATTTAGCTGGTTTAATAGAAGGAGATGGTAATATATGAACTCCTAAAACAATAGGATTAACTCGTAAATATAATCCACAAATTATGTTTACTTTTTCCAAAAATGAATTACCTTTATATTTATGTATAAAATAAATTTTAGTGCGCAAGCTACAGGTGGTTTTTATATATCTAAAAATGAAAATATTAGTAGATATTCTGTAAGTAAGAAAGATACATTAATAGAATTAATTAGTTTAATTAACGGTAAATTTCGTACACCTAAAATAGAGTATTTATATAAAGCGATTGATTATCTAAATAATTTGTATGATCTTAATATACTTAAATTACCATTAGACAAAAGTGATATATTTTCTAATGCTTGACTAGCAGGAATGACAGATTCCGATGGTAATTTTCATATAGCTTTATGTGTGCAGGGCAAGCTATATATAAAAATATAAAGGCTATAGAGAAACAAGGTAGAAGAATTTGTAGTTTTACTTTAAAACAAAGAATGATAGACAAATCTCTTAATTTATCTTGTTTTTCATTTATGAAAGATATAGCAGATTCTTTTTCATGCAATATAAATTATAAAAAAAAATAATGCTATAGCATTAGTAGTTCAAGCTAACTCTAAACATTCTTTAGTTAAAGATTACTTTACAAAATTTCCACTTATGAGTAGTAAGTATCTTAATTATTTATCTTATTTAGAAGGTTTAAAATACTTAGGTAAACGTTTGACAAATGAAGAAATTATTCTAGTTCAAAATCTAAAAAATTCTATGAATAATAAAAGAACTCATTATAATTGAGAACATTTAAAAATGTTTTACTTAAAAAGGGAGATTAACTCAATGGTAGAGTGACTGTTTAACACGCAGCAAGTTAAGGGTTCAAGTCTCTTATCTCCTAAAAGAAGATTCTAAATTTTCCTATTAATCTATTTTAGATTAATACTTAAAGGTACAAACCTTTTTTATAATATTAATAACATAAAAACAAAAATATGAAAATAAAAAACTATTCTATAATTAGACCACCGAGTAAAGAATATTCAATTTTATTCTACAAGTACTCAATATCAACCATTACAGTATAAAAAGAGGGATTGTAATTCAAATTTAGATATTTCTTTAAGAAATTTCGATATAGTTTTTATTTTAGCTGTAGTTAAATCAAAAGAACCTAACAAAGTTTTTAGATTAATACCTAAAATATTTATACCTAAATATAAGGTAAATATAAACTTAAAAATATTGTCCGAAAATTTAAATTATACTGGAATATCCAAAATTAATATATTTTCAATATCTAAAAATGACGTTCTAGAAAAGTTTTATTTACCAGGACATTCCGATTTAACATATGTAGAAATAAATTACAAAGTTTTTCAAGATTTCTTAAGTTTACGTAATAAACCTGAATTGTTTTCTGAGTTTAATCCAAATTCTTTATATATACTTAGAGACGGAAGTTTTTTGGGTATTAAAAATTTGATATTAGATATTGAAGACAATTCTGTAAGTATTGGTATAAATAAGAGTCAAAAAGCTCATATTTTAAGTATTCTTGAGATGAGATTAAATGCATATCTTATGTCTATGTTTAATTTTAAATATAATGAGATTTTAAAGTTAAATAGTTTCGATGATATTCCTAAATATAGATATCTCCCTTCTGTAAAATCTGACTTCATATAATACATATAAAGATAGCTTTTTATAAAAATAAACATTACTTTTTTTTTACAGGATATTTATAAAAATTTTATGGTTTTTTAACCATGATTAACTTAGCTTAATTCTAGTTTTAAGGTAGGTTGTCCTTTTTATTTAAATAAGAATGAATAAGAAAAAAAAATGCTGCAAATAAAAAATTTAACTGGTATATATAATATAATTATTATTATAATAATTTTGTTTAATATGTATAACAATATATTTAATAATATTGTTTATTGTGATAATGAAAGTATTTCTGAATTATGATTTAGTTCAGATAATTTACCTATCAGGGGACAACAAGAAGCTATGCCTTCAAACTTTAGTGATTCAGAAGAATCTTGTATTATACCTGCGTTTTCTTTGAAAGAAAAGCTAAAAAGAAAAATATTTTGATATCTTTTTTCTAAGGATTTTTTAGAATATAAAAATTTTAATAATAATTGATATTCTAGTAGAAGTGTAACAAAACAGATTAAAGTAGAAATAAAAGATTTTTGTAATAATCCTTATAAATATTCAACACATAAACGGGAATGGTTATTAATTGATAATTGTAAATATTACATAAATAACCCTAACGGAACTTTTTTCGTTCAAGGTATAGGGTATTTAGATGCTAGATATGTGCATTATTTAACCGCAAAATATGGATATGTAGTCCATAATAATAGATTCGTAAAAGTAAATGTTAAAGATATAGGGGCCATTATAAGAAAAGTTTATGCAAATAGACTTTAATGTTTAAAAACTATTTTATTTACATAAAATAAATAAAACAGATCATAATTATAATAATAAATATCATCTTTGAGAAAAAGTGTAAGTCTTTATTTAAAATTTGAATACACACAAAATGCTAAAGGTTAAAATCCTTTATTTCTCAAAATTCCTTAACTTAATAGGTAAAGTGTATTCTTGATAAGAATGTTATCAGTGTTCGATCCACTGAGGAATTAAAAAAAAATAAAGAGAATTGGCCGAGTGGTTTAAGGCGGTAAGTTTGAGTTTTACTAGGTTAGAAATAGCTACATCCGTTCAAATCGGATATTCTCTGTAATAAAGAGTGTAATTTAATTGGCAAAATAGGAAGCTTCAACCTTCAAATTCTTGGTTCGAGTCCAAGTACTCTTGTTATAGTTATAAATAAAGGAAGAGTTATAGTCAGTGTAAAATCATGATTTGTTTTAAGTAAAAACAAGCGACCCTTCTACAGAAGGAGAGTATTTATTATTTATTACACTTCTTCTAATCGCTGTTTTACGAAAGATTCCTGAAGACTTTTTGAATTTACATTGAATACAAGACACCGATGAAAAAGAAACTTTTTATTAATCCATTTATTTTTATTCCATGAGTTAGAGAACCGCTAAGGAGAAATAAATGATGGCAATACATTCCTACTCCCCCCTTTATACTATGAAAATAAATACAAAAATGTTTTTTCTTAACTAGCACTAGCGCGCTAACGCACCCTATCTTCTGAATTTTTACTTGTCATATGCAAGCAAGCAAGCAAGCAAGCTAGCAAGCTAGCAAACAAGCTAGCATACTAACTACGAAGTCTAAAAAGGCTAAGCCCAAGCCCAAGCCCAACATAGCCTTTTTTTACTAAGGAGATAAAACTTATTATACTATTAATTGTAATTGTTACTGAATTATTTAATATTATAGTATAAAAATACCTAAAAACGTTTCAAATATAAATATGACCATAACGGGTTATGGCTGAGGGGTAAAGCGCTTTCTTTGGGAGAAAGAAATCCTAGGTTCAATTCCTAGTAACCCGAAATTTATTTAGAACTATTAGAAATATAGTTTTACGGAAAATAGATATATAATTCTTAATTATAAATATATAAGTATACAAAGAAACTATTATGGAATTTAAGCTATGTATTAAAGAGAATTAATTACATAAAATGTATGAACTCTAAGAGAAATTTTATACTAAACGAAGTGAATTGAAATATCTTAGTAACTTTAGGAAAAGAAATCAAAAGAGATTCTATGAATAGTGTGAACGAAAGTAGATAAGCCTAAAAAGTAGAACGGTTTCAAAACTGTTTAAATATTGGGGAACCTTCCTCAAAGGCTAAATATAATACATAAGCAATAGTGAAAAGTACCATGAGGGAACAAAAAAAAATAGTAGTTTTATAAGCAGTTCAAGAGTGTGAGCTTAAGAACGTACCTTTTGCATAATGGGTCACCAAGTTAACATTAGATGCGAGCATATGCGTAGTTAAACCGAACGTTAAAATAACGAAGAAGTGTCTAAAGTTAGACCCGAAGCCAGGTGATTTTACCATGGTCAGGATTATAAAAGTCCGAACGGGTGATTGTAGCAAAAATCTCCGAAGAACCATGGTAGGTGTAGTGAAAGACAAAACTGACTTGGATAGCTGGTAGAAAAAAAAAGTAAGCATTTTTTTATAGCCAGTCTGTAGAAATGAACTTTCTGCAATAAACCATCAAATTGCGGGAAAGCCCTAAAGCAATCTAAACCAAACAAATGTAGTAATATGTTTGCGGCACAGGTAATGACTCGTGGTATGGTAAAATCTAGATTGATATACGCAAGTATAATGGGTAATCCGCAGCCAAGCGCCTATTCTATTAGGTGTGCAGTTCATCGACTAAATGTTGGTTGGCGCAAGCTTAAAATATAGTCAAACCCTACCCGAAAGGGTACAGAATAATATTTAAATATGATCTTTTAAATATTCCCTAACTGACGATTAAAATAATTTACGTATTAAAGCTGTATAAGCTAAAATTTATAAAATAATGATAAGAAACTTAAAATCCCTCTTGCTCTTTTTAGTTTTTACTTAACTAAAAAGTAAAAACCGCTATGCGTAGCAGAGCAGGAGAAAAAAATTTATGAAAATAGTGATTTAGATAGATTCAAAATACCAAATGACAACAAAAATAAAAAAGGTATTTATCTATGATTAAATAACTTTAATAAAATTTATATAGGTAGTTCTATTAACTTATCTACTAGATTCTATAAATATTATAGTGTAAAGAATTTAACTTTACATAAAACTGCTATACATAATGCTATTCTTAGATATGGATTTAGTAATTTTAGTTTAGCCATCTTAGAGTATATTTCTACTAAAGAAGATATAATAGGAAAAGAACAATATTATATAAGTTTATTAAAACCTGAATATAATATATTACAATTAACAGGTTATAGTTTAGGATACAAACACAGACAAGATACTTTAAATTTATTTAAACAACGTAAACTTACGGAAGAAGCTAGAAATAACTTAGTTAAGGCTGCTACAATACAGGCCAGGCCAGGCCAGGCCAGGCCAGGCCAGGCCAGAATATTGTCTAAAGAAATTAGAGAAAAACTATCTAATAAACGTAAAGGTATAGTACTTTCAGAGGAAACACGTACAAAGATTTCAGATGCAGCTATCAAACTTGTAGTAGCCCTGCGGGCTCGTAAAAATCAATGTAGTTAATATTGAAACTGATGAAAGTTTATCTTTTGATAGTTTAACTAATGCAGCTAATTACTTAAATATAAGTAGAACAGCGGTAAGTAAAGCATTAAAGTTAGGAAAAGTATTAAAAAAGATTTATGTAAAAGCTAACATAAAGTAATCTATATTATTCGTTAAATGGATAACTAAATAGTTATTTAGGGAGAAGGACTTCAGCTTTACCTTCAAGGTAGAAGAAGTAGATTTGTTTCTGCGAAACCTATAATAGTAGGCAATTTAAATAAACATCTTAGCAGGTACAGAATTTAATCTCAGACAAGACGTATTCTACGTTTTATATTGTACAAATTGGGGAACTATGAAGGTTTTATCAGTGAGTATGTAGACTCGGAATGGCAAAGATGTATATTAAATTATCAGACATAGAATGATAAGGTTGAAGTACAGCCTTTGTGTAGAAGTGAACCTTCTGCTATAAACCATCAAATTGCGGGAACACCCTAAAGCAATCATAACCAAGTAAGAGTAATAATACATCTTATGGCTCAGGTAATGACTCGAGGTAAGGTAAAATCATGATTGATATTACAATGGGTAATCTGCAGCCAAGTACCAATGACATATTGGTATGCAGTTCATCGACTAGATGTTGGTTGGCGCAAGCTTAAGATATAGTCAGGCCTCATTCGAAAGAATGCAATGGCAATAAAATAATTTGATTATTTTGTGAAATTATTATTTCTAACTAAAAAATACAACAATGTACGAGATTTATTTGTTAAATATAATTAAAAGAACAATGAACAAGATAACACCTATAAAAATATACAACAATGCACTTATTAACAAGAGTAATATAATCTTAGATAATAAAAACAAGTCTGGAATTTATAAATGAATAAATAATATAAATGGTAATACTTATGTAGGTAGTGGTTTAAACTTAGCAAAAAGAATAGGGGATTACTTTAACGAAAGTGAATTAAAAAGAAATCCTAGACCTATTCATGCTGCTTTGTTAAAACATGGTCATGATAACTTT
Source organism: Hypocrella siamensis (assembly GCA_000731825.1). Lineage (NCBI taxonomy): Eukaryota > Fungi > Ascomycota > Sordariomycetes > Hypocreales > Clavicipitaceae > Hypocrella > Hypocrella siamensis. Next base: position 48,738 of record JMQE01000444.1, read on the forward strand.
ACATTAGAAATATTAGAATATTGTAAATCAGATGAACTTATTAAAAGAGAACAATATTATTTGGATTTAGTAAAGCATAGCTTGCGCACGAATATAATATATTGAAAAATGCTTATTCTTTATTAGGTTTTAAACATAGTGATGAAACCATTGCTAAATTAAAATTAAAATCTATTTAAGAAGAACATAAAAAGATATTATCGTTAGTACATTTAGGTAAAGAAGTTAGCCAGGAAGTTAAAGACAAATTATCTTTAGCTACTACTAATTTTAGAAAGAATAATTCTTTATCTCCTGAAGCTTTAGCAAATATTAAAGCTAAAACTACAGAAGGTGAAGGTAAATTAGTTAGACTTTTAAATATTCAAACTAATGAAACATTAGATTTTCCAACTTTAACTGAAGCTGGAGAATATTTAGGTATTAAAAGACAAGCTGTTAGAAATGCAATTAACAGAGGAAGTATTGTTAAACAACAATATCGTATCTCAGAATTATAAAAGTATTAAAATTATTTTAAGTTTAATGATTTAATTAAACTAAGGTTTACTTATGAACCTTTTGTCCAAATGGATAGTTTATGACATACTATAAACTATTTAGGGAGAATATTTTGTTATAAACAAAATCGCGTGTATGTCAAAAGGGAAACAGCCCAGAACAAGAGTTAAGGTTCCTAAATTATTTGTTGAGTGAAATTAAGAAGGTTTTTATTAAAGTCGACAAGGAGATAGGCTTAGAAGCAGCCATAATTTTATGACCTGCTGGAGGACGTAGGATGTCCTCTATGTGGGTAAAACTATCAAACTCCGGGGACTCCCTAAAGCTTTTGATACTAAGCCATATATGAAAATATATGAGTGGCTGAAGTAATTACTCAGAGATAGTAACAAGTCAAAAGATGAACGAAAGTGAAATGGGATATCGCGGATCTAAGTCAATAGTATTTAAAAATACTATTGTAAAAGAGCAACGAGTAGACGGTAGTTGACGCAGTAATGCGTTTAAGGTGTACTCTAATGGGTTTTGAAAAAAACTATCAAGTCAGAGTCCTTTCTTAGGGAATACAAAATTTGCAAAATATTATAGTAATTTAAGTACAAATTACCAATTGTCTTCTTATACATTAACTGGTATTGTTGACGCAGAAGGGTGTTTTATAATTTCTATTTTAAACAATAAGAATTTTAAAGAAAATAACAGTAATGTACCTTTTCAAACTAGACTCTATTTTCAATTATCTTTACATAAAAAAGATGAAAATGTTTTAGAGTTATTGAAAAATAGCTTAAAAGTAGGTCAGATTTATAAATCTCGTCCAGAGGCTTATGAATACCAAGTTTCTTCAATAAAAGATATAAAATTGATAATAGAGTTTTTTGATAAATATCCTTTGATTACCCAGAAATATGGGGACTACGAACTTTTTAAACAAGCATATGAATTAATTAACGATAAACAACATTTAACTAATGAAGGTTTATCTAAATTAATAGCTTTAAAAGCATCTAGTAATTGAGGTCTTAATCAAAATTTAAAAGAAACATTTACTAACATTGTACCTGTTACTCGTAGACAGCCAAATAATCAAATACCTAGTCCTGAATGGTTACTAGGTTTTGTAAGTGGAGAAGGTAATTTTATGATTAGACTATAAAATTCTCCTGCTAATAAATTAGGGTATCAAGTTGGATTAAGATTTCAGATAACTCAACATAATAAAGATAAATTATTAATGGAAAATATAATAGACTTTTTAGGATGTGGATATTTATCTGTTAGAAAAGATATTATAGATTTTCGTGTTACTAAGTTTAGTGATATAATAGAAAAAATAATACCTTTTTTCAACAAATACCCGTTATTAGGTGTTAAACAAAAGGATTTTGAAGATTTTAAATTAGTCGCTTCTATCATTAGTGATAGAAAGCATTTAACTGAACAAGGTCTATTAATAATAAAAGAGATGAAGTTAGCTAAACAAAATGACAAGCCAATATAATTGAAACCCACTAAAATTAAATTTTGTATTCCGATGATAAATCTGATTGCTATGCGTAACAGAGCGCTTGTTAAGTTATAAAAGCATCGAAAATTTAACGGATCTAAACAATATACCGAAACCTTGTCCATAATATATTATAATAATCCAATTATAATTTAATGGGGTAGCAGAACGTTGAGGAAAGTTATGAATTTTATTTATTAAATAAAATGAGAATTATCTAACTCAAGTGAGAATGGTGACATGAGTAACTAAAAGAAAATAATTTTTTTCCGCCTTAAACTTATGGATATCATTAAGTAACGGCCTCTAAGTTTATATTATCTAAAGATTTAAACGATGAGAAAATCTTTTTTTACTAAGGACGACATTTTAGTGTAAAATGTACTGGAAAAATAGTAAATATATTTATAGTTTTATACTATAAATGAAGAGTAACCGTACCTAGAATCTGAAACAAGTAAGTGAGTAGAGAATACGAAGGCGTAAATGGGCTAACAATCATAAAGTAGGGGTAGGCTCCCACATTGTGAATAAGAATCAAACTCCGGGGACACCCTAAAGCTCCTAATACCAAACTTAATGACGAAAGCATTAAGCGGACCAACTAATCACTGGTGTATGGTAACAAGTTAGGTAGATACTAGTAATAGTAATGGGTTATCGCGGATCTAAGTCAGTAATATATAGAAATATTACTGTAAAAGAGCAACGAGTAGATGGTTCTTCAATATTTTTAAATATTGTAAGGTGTACTCTAGCCCCCAAGGAAACTTGGAATTTGGATAATAAACTTTATCTTTATTTTAAAAGGTAAATTAATTCAGCTAAGAATTTAAATAGCAATGTCAAGAAAGTATCACTCAAGGAGGTACAGTTTCCATACTTGCACACGTGTTTTAGTGCATTGTGTGTATTGATCGGAATGAAAACGAGCTGAAAAAGTATTTAAATAAATTACTTGAGTAGGAGAACAACGGAAAGCCTTTGAAATACAAAATGAAAGGCATAAATTTCCAGGTATGGAAAGGTAAATAATAGACCAAACGTAAGAACCTGGTTATTATAAGGTTATACTTATAGTAAAAATACATATAAATAAAAAAAGAATGAAAAAATTCAAACTAAATTACGAATTCCTTAATAATGTAAGATATTTTTCTTCATTAAACAATAATCTTAATCCTAATTATGTTTCAGGATTTATTGATGCAGAGGGATGTTTTCACATTTCTTTGATAAAAAATTCCAAATTAAAATTAGGTTTAAGTGCAAGAGCAATTTTTCAGATTTCTCTACATAAAAAAGATAAAATTCTTCTAGAAAAAATAAGAAACTTCTTTGAAGTTGGTAGAGTAGCTATACGTAGTGATGGTGCAGTATTTTATGAAGTTTCTTCCATTAAAGATATAGAAGTGATATTAAAACATTTAGAAACTTATCCTTTAATTACAGAAAAATGAACAGATCTTCAGCTGTTTAAGCAAGTTGTAGATTTAATGATAAATAAAGAACATTTAACTTCGGAAGGATTAGCCAAAATTGTAAATATTAAAGCTTCTATGAATTTTGGTACCATGCCTAAATCTATTATATCTTTATTTGCTGCAATTAATCCCTAGCTTGCGCACGAAAAAACCTATAAAACCAGATATGATAATCTATCATCCTTATTGAGTGGTTGGATATACGGAAGGTGAAGGAATGTTCTTTGTAAATTTATATAAAAGAAAAGATACTGTATTAGGTGAAGGAGTAAAATTAGTATTTAAAATAACACAAGACAGAAAAAATCTTTCGTTATTAAAGAATTTAACAAATGTATTTACAGTAGGAAAAGTTTATAATCAATCCCCTACTGTGAAAGTTATGGATTTTATGATAACAGGGTTGGCTGATATTACAAAATACATTATACCATTTTTCCATAACTATCCCTTAGAGGGAGCAAAAAAAGAAGACTTTAACGATTTTGTTTCAGTAGCTGAATTAATGAGATCAAAAGCTCATCTTAATAAAAATGGTTTAGAACAAATTCGTTCTATAAAATCAGGAATGAATTCCAATCGACATTCAACTATCCAAATTTAGGTAAATTATATTAGCCTTATCCTTATACATTAAGGATAAAATATATAAAGCGAAAGGAACTCGGCAAATTGACTACCGTAACTTCGGAATAAGGAGGGCTCATTATTCTTGATTAATATCAAGTAAAGAGGAAGAAGCATGAAATAGTGTTGTACGACTGTTTAATTAAAACACAGTACTCTGCTGAAAGATAAAAAATCTAAGTATAGAGTGCGATATCTGCCCGGTGCCGGCTGGTTAACAGAGATAATTGAATATATTACTATTTGATGTCAACGGAAACCCCGGTTAAAGGCGGCCTTAACGTGAGGGTCCTAAGGTAGCGAAATGCCTTGGCCGTTAAATGCGGTCTTGCATGAATAAAACACCGACTATTAAATATGACAATAATAAAAAATAATAAACAATTAAAATTTTTCCAATACCTGCAATTCAAGCAGTGTTTTCATAGTTGTTCTTATTTGTTAAAAAAAGATTGACCTTTAATAAAACAAAGTAGAACAGGGGATGATGATAGTCCTTACACATTAGCTATGAAATTTATCAATAATAGTTATTTAATAACTGCTGTTGAAGTAAATAATGTATTATCTTTTCTTGATGTAGTTATATCTCAAGACACTTTAGATACTATTTTGAATAGACCTAGATTGGTATTTAACGATTTAAATACAAATACTATAAAAAAAGAAGAATTTTTGAATACTATAGGAACAATAAGAAATGAACGTTGTAAAGCGGGAGTCTATATATGAACTCATCTTAGTACGGGTAATATGTATGTAGGATCTTCTTCTTCACTAGCTCAAAGACTTATTGGGTATTTTAAAGGAACTCATAGAGATGTTGGTAAATTTATACCTTTACTTAGAAAAGAAGGCTTGAACGCGTTTAGTTTACAAGTTATACCTTTAACTGAAAATTATTCTGATAATCAAGAGCTTAGTATAGAACAATACTTTTTATTGCAATCTAAATTTAATCTTAATACTTTAAGAGTAGTAAATAAAATTTCTGGTTCAAGATCTAAAACTGTATATATGTATACTAAGGATTTTTCTAAATTAATATATTCATCTTATATCCAAGAAGATTTTATCTTCAAATTAAAAATACACCATAGTATTATAAATAGTAATTCTATCTATCTAGATAAGTATGTTTTCACTAATCAACCTGTGGAAACGGCACAAAATTGTAATTTAAGTATTCAAGATGTAATAATCATGTTAGATAAAGAAAGGTTAGAAGAAAAAGGAAAAAAGATTTTTCTTATATCTGAAAGCAACGATAAGGATATAAAATCTTTTAATAGTATTAAAGATTGTATATATTTCCTAAATACTATTGCTCCTTCTAACAAAACCACTTTATATCGATATATTGGTACAGGTAAACCTTATAAAGGTTATATTTGTAAGTTAAAAGATGAAGAAATAAGTAGAAAAAGTATAGCAGTAAAAGTAACTCATATACCTTCTGGTAATGTTGTTACGTATTCTACAATTAGAAAAGCTGCTTTATCTTTTAGTCCTGACATAAACACAACAGGTCAAACTATAAAAGCTTACATCGAAAGTGGTAAATTATTTAAAGGAATTTATAAAATAGAATATTACAAATAAAAATTCAAATTTAATAGATAATCAGTCTAGGAAACTGATATATTGTGCAATTAAAGAAGCAAACTCCGGGAACACCTTAAAGCTCTTTTAACCAAGTTTTAGTACAAAATTACTATAATGGCCCATCTAATCCATAGGGGTATGGTAATATAAAAAGAGATATTCGAAAGAATAATAGGTTACCGCGGATCTAAGTCACCTCTTATTAAAGATAATGTGTAAAAGAGCAACGAGCAGATGCTTCTTCAATATTCAAATTGGATATTGTAAGGTGTGCTCTAGTCACCAAGAAATTGGCGCTTAAATGAAAATAAGTAACTTAAGCTTAATGATAATCACAATAACCTAGCCTAAAGTATAATACTAAGGCAAAAGTTGTGAAACGGAATGGTGTAACGATACAACAGCTGTCTCTATGATTGACCCAGTGAAATTGGAATAGCAGTGCAGATACTGCTTACCTCTAGTTAGACGAGAAGACCCTATGCAGCTTTACTGTCACTAATTATAGATTATGATAGACAATTTTCAGACTATAAGGTAATTGATTTATGACAATGAGAAACCTTTATTTTTCTTTCATATGAATGAATTGGTTTAGGAATATAAGTAGATTATAATTTATTTGGCTTTACTGAGCCAATTTGTTAAATTCTAGTCTATATGCTTATATTAGTAAATCAGCCTAATTCAACTTACTATCTTTATTATAGTAAGTACCCTTTGGCAAGGAACTATCGCTAGAGGACAGTTTATGTGGGGCACAGACCCTGTAAAGAGTAAACAGGAGTGTCTAAAAATTTAGAAATTTTTGTTTGCAATTTTGAATAGTTTAACTATTCTTAATCATATACAATTGATTTTATTTGCATTTATTGTAAATATAATTAAGATTAGGTAGGATTTTCACTATATAGAAATTAGAGATAATAAAGATATTATGAAATTGTTCTAATATATTTTAGCTATCAAACATGAAAAACATGTATAAATAGTTATGTTTACAATATCTAAAAAGCTTAACGGCTTAATCCTGCCTTACTGTTTGATTATCTACAAATCTTACAGTTGCGTAAGCAGGGCATAGGATCACAAGATACAATAAGGAAAGATCTTGGATTATAGGAAAAGCTACGCTAGGGATGTTTGTCCTTTAATATTTTAGATTAAGTAGTCATAGTTAATCTAAAATAATTAATATAAATTGGGTAAATTTCAAGAATTACTTAAAATAGTAAACTTGAAGCGAAGTTTATCTTAGCATAATTTTAAGATAAAAACGTTCAACGACTATAAGGTGAGTGTTATGTAATTAACAATAATCCTTTTAATACTACCCAACATTTTTATTATACATATTTTATAAAAATAAAAAATCAATTAGTTGTTCTTAAAAATATGTCGCTTACACAGACACAGACACAGAAAATATTTACTAAAAATCTAAATAATAATTCTAAAACTGTTACTTTAAAAAAGAAAATAGGAGATATAGGAAAAAGTAAATATTTACCTTGTTTTTCTAAAGAATGAAAAAATGTTGTTTATTCCTATAACAAAAATAATTTGAAAAATATACCCCTTAATTATATAAATATTAATAAAATAATTCAAAGTTATTTTAATTTATATTTCAAAGATCCTAGGTATATAGATTATAAAAAATTTAAAGGGCTAGCTTCTAGTTCCGCTAACCACACGCAAGCTAGGTTACTAAAAAAAAGACGGAAATTTTTGAGAAGAATATACGTAAGTAGTGCTGAAATTAAACATACTAATAATAAAGCAATAATTACATTATTTACTGTTAATAGAGAAAAAAAACTATTAAAAAATAAATATTTAAAAATAAATAAAAAAATAAATAAAAATTTATTGAAACGTTATTCTTTATTGTATAAAAGTAATATAAATAAAATTTATGAAGTTTTAAACTCTAATTTGCTAGCTTTACCCGTAAAAGGATCACTATACAGCACTAGAAAAAATTTTTTAAAATACAAGTTGGAATATTTAAATCAATTTCTAATTTTAAAGAGTCTTTATATTAAAAAAATATGAAGTGTAATGATAAACAGATATTGAGAGTCATATTTAATATTATTAAGAAAATATGATTTAATGTATTCTCTTAATCAATCTAAGTTTAATAATCAAATATTATTACCTAAATTAAGTAATATTCTGAATAAAATAATAGGAAAAAAAATAGAATATAATATAATTAATTTAAAATCTATAGCCTATAATACAGATCTATTTACTCATGCTTTATCTTTAAAATTCAAAAAAACTAGAATAAATCCTATAAAAAGTATGTTTAGTATTTTGAATAGAGCTTATTTACCTAAAATAAACACAATAAAAGAAAGAACTTTAATTAAAGATCAAAACAATGTTGATTTATTTTTAGATAAGTATAAAGATTTAAAAATCATATCTAATATGAATAAAAAGAATTTAGATGGATTATTAAATGATATATCTATTTTGGAAAGATCAGAAAGCTTAAACAAAGGAATACATGATACAATTTATAACTCTATAGGTTATAAGAATATGAGTGGTATAAGACTAGAAGTTAAAGGTAGACTAACCAAACGTTATAGAGCCGATAGATCTATCTATTCACTAAAATGAAAAGGTGGATTAAAAAATGTAGATTCATCATTTAAACGTCTAAGTTCAGTATTATTTAGAGGAAACTCTAATTCGAACGTATCTTATTCACTAACTAAATCTAAACGACGTATAGGAGCATTTGCAGTAAAAGGTTGAATTGGTGGGAAATAATAGTAAAAACTCGCACGGCTGCTTATTTAGTTAAAACCAGTATTTAGACTTAAATTTTTGAACTGTATTTGGATTTATTTGTGTTGAAGGATGTTTTACTTTAAGAGAAAGGAGAGTCAGAAAAATAACAAAAGATACGGTATTCAGAAAAAAAATTCGTTTTTTGAATTATAGCTTGCTAGCTTTATCGTTGGCTTATTTCTTCTTAGTTTTTACTACGAAGTAAAAACGGGGCTAGCTAGCTAGCCCTATTTTTAGCTTGCCTTGCGCGCTTGCTAGGGATAAGGCTACACACTATAAAAAATAACTTATAGCTAGCTAAATAAAAATAGAAAAACAAATATTAAAGGATACTAAAATATGTGTAGATGTGAAAGTTCTCTTTCGCATTATAATAAAAATGAAGACATAGTCTGAACCATTTTGAAAAAAATGGAAATATAAAAATATGATAACATATAGAACAGGCTAATTTGCGCAAGAGTGTACAAAATGAGTGCGCGGTTTGGCACCTCGATGTCGGCTTAACTTATCCTCATGGACGCAGGAACTATGTAGGGTGCGACTGTTCGTCGATTAAAAAGTTACATGAGCTGGGTTAAATACGTCGTGAGACAGTATGGTTTCTATCTTCTAGGGGAAATTAGAATAAAATAAGAACGAACTTTTGTACGCAAGGAACAAGAAGAGTTTAACATTGTTAAACTATGGTTACTAACCTATGGTCTACCTGTTGTTTATGTGCCCAAATATTAATTATCTGTGTTATTAAAATAACACATAGGGATGTTTCTTTCACTAAGAGAATGCATAACGTAAGCACGGCAGGAAAGCTAAGTTGGTTAAGGATAAGTGCTGAAAGCATATAGGCACGAAGCTTATCTTAAGATATTTCTTAAATATACGTAGTATAATACTACAAATATATAGGCTTTATTTGTAAGAATTTTGAGATTTTTAAGATTAAAGTACTAATTTAATAATTTACTATTTATACATATATCAATACACGCCTGATTAGCATAAAAGTAATGCAATTGTTTTGTAATCAATAGAAGTAAGTGCGATACTTGCATTGGGCTATTTTCATATAATAAGGATTAGTAGTCAAGTGGTTACGACATAGCTCTTTCAATGCTACCATCGCAGGTTCGAATCCTGTCTAGTCTAAGCGGATTAGTGTAATAGAAACATATTCGGCTCATGCCCGGAAGATATAGGTGCAAGTCCTTTAGCCGCATTTTTTGTTTTTGAAATTTATTAGTAAAAAGATAGGGTTATAGCTTAATCGGTAAAGCATACTGCTCATAACAGTAATAATAAGTGTTCAAGTCACTTTAGCCCTAGGGTTAAATTGGCAAATAAAACATTTTTTGTAGCAAGCTAGATATATCTCTAGCTTGCGCAGGAATAAGGTTACACAAATAATAGAAATATGTAGGATTTATGCATGAAAATTATATAGTTATAAAGATTGTTATCACTTTATAACTAAATATTAGAACTTATAGTGACGTAACGAAAAAGTTCTATATTAGCTGGTAAAGCTAATTGCTCATAATAGTAATAATAAGTGAATATAAAATTCTGCTCAGCCTTAGTCTAAATAGTTTATAAATTTGTTACTTTTTTCTAGGAGTAGGCTGCGCCTACACAAGCTCGTAGCAGCTTTATAAAATTTATATAAACTATGCGCCGCGCCTGCGAGCCGAGCAAGCTATCCATTTTTTTTAGGGCTAGGAGTTACTTTAAAAAAGTTTTAACTATAGCTACAAAAAGGCTAAGCTCAAGAGCCTAGTCTTTGTTTCACCTTAAGGCTATGAAAAAACATTTATATTTGTTTAAATGAATATAAAGTCTAAGTGCTGGAATCGGAAGACAGTGATTACTTAAAATAATCTGGGAATAGCCCGTGAGTGTTCAAGTCACTCCTTAGATAAAATATTCTATACTATTTTTTTATATAATATATAAATTTAAAAAGGGATTTAAACCCGATCTTCTTTTATAGTAAAACTTATTTGAATAAAAATTTGAATAATAAGAAGCTGTCTATTTATGAACTAGCTTAATTTCTAATAAACATTTAGGATCTTTTAGCCTATGATTACAAAAGAGGGAGGAAAAATTAGGACTACCTTTTCCTAGTTTGCACGCCACGCCGCGCTTGGCTTGTAGGGGTTAAGGCTACACATATAATTTTTAAGGGGATATAGTTTAACAGGTAAAACTGCGATTTTGCAGATCGTTAATTCGGGATCGAGTCCTAATATCTAGGAAAAATATGTTCCATTTTATAAATTAATTGTACAAAAATATGGATATAAAAAATAGATTGAATATAACAATAGCCATAATATATTCAAACGCAGAAGAGTCTAAATATAAGATTTATAAAGACAATAAAAATAAATCCGGTATATATCGTTGAACGAATTTAATAACGGGTTCTGTTTATGTCGGAAGTTCTGTAAATTTGACTAAAAGATTCCGTAATTATTTTTCACTTGTATATTTGAAAAGAGAATTTTTAAGAAATAATAGTAAAATTAGTAGATCTTTATTAAAATACGGTTATACCAACTTCAGTTTAGAAATTATTGAATATTGTCAATTGGACTTATTAATAATAAGAGAACAACACTACATAGACTTATTGAACCCTGAATATAATATATTAAAGGTAGCTAACAGTCGTTTAGGTCTTAAACATTCACCTGAAACTATATTAAAATTAAAAAAAAGCCATGAAAGGTAGAATTCCCTCACCTTCGTCAAAAATTAATCATTTGCAGGCTGTAGGACACATCACTACAGTTATAGATAATAAGAATAATTCTGTTAAATTATATAGCTCAGTGAGAGAAGCAGCCAGACATCTTGATATTAGTCAGAGTACATTGCTAAAATACATTAAGGAAAATAAAATACTAAAAGGTACTTATTTAGTTACTAAATAAAAAATAACATCGTATTTATGAAAAACAATATAGCTTAGTTAAGAAAAATCTTAATTTTATTGTACATAAAGATTGAAATGTAGAATTACACATTACTTAAATGTTTATTTTCTAAGCTTATGTAACTCAATGGTAGAGTGAAATATTGAAGCTATTTTTGTTGTAAGTTCAAGTCTTACCGTGAGCAAAGTATTTAAAGGGGATATAATTCAGTTGGTATAATGTTGATTTCGCATGTTAAATACCTAGGTTCAATTCCTAGTATCTCCAATATTTAATATGTAATTATAAATTAATATAAAACTATTTATCTATCAAACTAAGCTTGTTTTTTCATCATGACTTATTATTACAAATGAAAAATAGTATAAAAATACTAATGTTGTTGATAGACTTAAATGTAAAATTCAACTCTTCTCTTCTAAAGTGTAAATAATGTGGTTTTATCTTCGAACCTTTATTTTAGTCTTCAAAGGAACTTTAGTATAATGGTGAATGCGTATGACTTTTAATCATTAAAATGTAGGTTCGAATCCTGCAAGTTCTAAACCAGAAAAAAAAATTGTTTCTTTTTAACTAGAAGAATAGCTTCTTTTTCCTTTTTACGAACGAATAAATAAATGAAAAATTTTTGAAACGTTATAATATATTTCCATAGAAGAATATTCACTTCTGTTAATTTAAGTAAGGTATTAGTTATATTTTTAGCGGGGTTTACCTCAATATACTTGGTTAATGAATATTTTTAGATAAATGTTTTTAAAGAATATTTAACTTTTATATCGATTACTTATTATTCAATATTTGCTATCTTTAGTATTTGTTCATGAGTTATTCTCTTTTTTTAATATTAATATAATACCTAATTTATTTTGGACAATTTGTTCAAAAATGGGTATATATTTAAGATCTTTATTTGTAGAATCTTTTATATGAGTCTATTCTAAAATTTGGGGTAGCAATATACTTACATTTCATATGAATGATAATAGAACTTGTGTTAATAACAATACAGTAAATAGTCCTGATTTATCTGGAAAATCATATCATATGGAAAGTTATTATGAGAGAATAAATAAACAAAATTTAAAAACAAAATATTTATCTTCTCATAGTATTTTCTCTTCCTCACCTAATTATACTCCTGAAAGTTCTAGTCAACAATATATAAATCATAGAGGTTTTCAAGAGGATAGTTATAATATTAAAAATTATGATGATAGTAGTAGATATTTTCGTATTGGTACTATAAATGAAAATGGTATAGATAAAAATTATTATACTGCTAATCAACTTAATACACCCTCTGTAATAACTTCTCCAAATGTTTCTAGTGAACGGATAAATCAATGTTCTAATCAAAGTTCTTGTATTAGTTTGGCTTCTACTAATGATACAACTCGTGCTATTATAGGTACTGATTTACGTGAGTCTTATATAAATTGACCAGCTAGAAGACATAATATGTTTAGAGCCATGGAAGTTGAAGCACAATTTCTTAAACAAGAAATTCGTTTACAGTCATCTTCTCAAGGTAAAGTATCTTTAGGTATAAAGTACGTTAATACCAAATCGAATATTGAATCATTATATGTTAAATATCATGATTTAACTAAACGTAAATTTTTTTGAAATATATGAGAAAAAACAAAGGTAATTACAATTCTTATCGAGAGTTTAAAGAAAATTTTGATCCTAATATGAATATTTTAAAAGAAATAGCTAAAACAGCTAAGAGTGATATATCTAAAGAAATAAAAAACTTGTTGGATAATAATCCTTTTGGTGTTAAACATCCTACTATAACTCCGAAAGATATTAAAAAAATCGAAAGTAGTCCGAGTCAAGCCCGTTTAAATGAGATAAGTGCACGTAGGTATAAATCTAAGGAGTTATATAAATAAAAAACTTAAATAAATAAAGGAATTTTTTTTTGAATTCTCAATATTTTCAAAATTTAGGTAATCTTTTATAAAATATAGTATACTTATAAATAAATATTACGGTACGATAAAAAATATAAAATTCTATGGTTGAAAATAATAATTTAAAGAAGAATAATTTGCTTCTTTTTATAGCTTTTACATACTAATTCAATATGAATAAACCTTATTTTGAAAATTATATAATATATATGAATGATTTTAAAACTGCACTAAACTTTTCTAATCATTTATGTAACCTTTTAAGCGAATTTGCTAGCAATAAATCTAGAACTTACCCAGATATAATTTGTCTATATTTATATAATAAAAAGATTAATATATCTTACTTATTTATATATCCATATATCGATAAAGATATATTTTGTAAAATTTTCTTTGAAATAAAATTCAAATATAATATGGATAAATTGTCAATAAAAATATCGAAATTTACTTTATAAATTTATTTTTTGATTTTTTGATGCGCAAGCTAATCATATCATATTAATAAAAAAAAAAATATCCCCTAATCTAACTAGTTACAATTAAAGAAAACTTCTTAACTAAAACAAACCATTAAAAGTTAAGGGTTATAATATTTTATGACCCTTAAAGAAGAATAGTATAAAAAATACAATCAATTATTGATAGATTTGAATGTAAATTTCAATTCTTCTAAAATGTAGAGAATATAGCTTTAACTAAAAAGTATAAAAATAAGGATATTTTACAATATAACATTAATAGAGAACTTTAGTATAACAGGAAATACATAAGATTTATAATCATTAAGATGTGGGTTCAACTCCGACAAGTTTTTAGAAAATTTATTTGTTTCTTTTTAAATATAAAAAAAATATAATGAACATGCACATTTACAAAAAAAAAATAATTAATAACTTATTATTTTTGTTGATTATTTTAATATCTTTCTGTTTTATGTCTGTGTCTGATACACTATTATTAGACGAAACAGATAGTCATAAAACACATTGTTCTAATTCCTCTACTTCTAACCGTAATTGTAGACCGTATAATTCTAACTCTTTTAGTGCTACGAACGGACATAGAACAGAATTAAGAAATACTGAACGTAGATATATAGCTGAATTAGAGGGTAATAATACTTTTCCTTATGAACTAGAAGGAAATACTAGCTATAAATATACTAAGATTAATAGAATAGATCACCCTTCTCATTATCCTCCCCAAGAAAATCTTAATTCTAGTCATACTAAATCTAAACGTCCTACTGGGCCTGTCGAAATGAATACGAAAATATATGATGATAGTACTATAGCAAGAGATAAAAGAAGAGCTTTAACAAAAAAAATTTACCATCTAATACTAGTATATTTCAGAGAGTTTATGAAAAATGTAAAAAATTGGATAATCATTTAAAAGAAGATTATATTCGCACTTTAGATTGTCGTGCTAAGGTAATTGAAGCTAATTTACAAAGACAGAGAGCTAAATATTTATATGAAGAAAATATGCGTCAAAAGAAAAACGAGAATTCCTATTTTTATTCTCCTATAGGAAAAAGAAAAAAAAATATTAGAGAATTATTTCCTTAGTCTAAAAATGGACTCTTTTTATTAAATTTATTTCTTCATCAATATGAAATTTATTTTATTATTTTTAACGTTATATTATGTTATACTCCTTAATTTATTATTACTTACTACTAAAAGATATCTAAAACCATATTATTTATATTTAAATATAATATATTTGTGTTTTATGCTAATATGTTTAGTTATATTGGATATTATTAACAACTTAAACATAATTATTATAAACATTAATTTCTTAAATCAATGAGATTTATTAATAGAAATACCTGAAACTGAATGTATAGAAAAAATATTAAATAAAAACGAAAATCTCTTTTATAAATTCCTAAATTTATTTAATAATAATAATGAAAACCTTGATTGTATAAATATATTAGAGTTAAAAAATATTTATTATATAAATACTGTAAAGCCTATTAATTACAATAATAATATTAAATTATTAGATGTTTACAAAAAACATATTTGTATTACCAATTATAATAAAGAAATTTGATCCTTAATAAATTCTTTTGCAGATATAAAAGATTTTGAATTGATTCAAAATGATTTATCTAAGGTAAAAATGTAAAGATTTTTATATGAATTATTTTAAATTTTATAATTCATAAAGAAAAATAGTATAAAAAATTCGATCAATTTATATTGATAGATTTGAATGCAAATTTCAATTTTTCTTATAATATAGAATCTATATTATGTTTATGACTAAGAGTTAGGATGAATGATCCTTTTTATATAAAAAACAAAAATGATGATGGAGAAAGATTTAATTAAAGCGAAGCAACTTCATTTTGAAAATTAACAATGAAGATATAATTTTTTTATTAACAATAAATAATAATTATAAAAATAAAGATACAACTAATTTAATTGCAAAAATGGCAGTAGTTAATAATTCGATAGAAAATAGTCTTTATAATATAGCTTATTTAGCTAATCTTATGAATATGAAAATTCTCTATATATTTTCTATAGTAGCTAGTAATTCCTTTGAATATAAAAAACTCAAATTAGAACATCCTTGTAATATAGTGTATATAGAAATAAGTATAAAATTCTTTTTAGAAAATATATTATGTAACTCTGAAGGTACAAACTTTTGAGATTATAACAAAAATGCCTTGTATATATTAAGAGATGGTGACTATTCAGATATAAAAGCAATGTTTACAATCGTTGAAAACACAAAAGTTGAGGTTGTTAGAGGAAGCAGTCAAGTTATTTATAAATTAATGATACAATAAAAGGAGATATGGAAATATTAACGTGCGAAAAGGGGATATAATTTAGTGGTAAAATAGTAATTTTGCAATTTACAGTCTTGAGTTCAAATCTCAATATCTCCAAATAAACTTTGTTTATTTTGGGTAATGTGTGCCCTTTTAAATATATATTAAAGAAAATAATGAACAATATAAAACATTTTAAATTAAACCACTATTTAGCTGGTTTAATAGAAGGAGACGGAAACATTTGAACTTGTAAAACGGAGAGGTTTTGTAGTAATGAAAAGTCTTAAAAAAACCCGCATATTGCAATCACTTTTCACAAAAAAGAATTGACTTTTTTTAAACATTTGAAGTTTATTTTAGGTGGAGGGTATATTTATCAATCAAAAACTAACAATACTTGTCAATATAAAATCGCAGATATAAAATTATTAGTAAAAACAATAAATTTAATTAATGGTAAATTTAGAACACCTAAAATATATTGTTTATATAAAGCAATTGATTTTTTAAATTGAAAATATAATCTCGACATAAAAAAATTACCTTTAGATAACAGCAATTTAAATACTAATCCTTGACTAACAGGGATGATAGATACAGATGGTTGTTTTATGATAGCATTATATGGAAAATATAGTCTAAATTCCATAGTAAAAAAAAATACAATTAAGTGCATTTTCAGTTTAAAACAGAGAAAGATAGATAAACTAAGTGGGGATAATTGTATACCTTTTATGACAACTATAGCTAATTTTTTTGAATCTAAACTATGTTATGGTAAAGGTAATTCAATACATTTTATAGTAAGTAAAAAAGATAAACATCATATAATTAAATCTTATTTTGACAAATATCCTTTAATGACTAGTAAGTATTTTAGCTATTTATCTTTAGAAGGTTTAAATTATAAGAATAAATCTTTTACAGATAAAGAAATACTGGAAATTCAAAATATTCAAAATACAATGAATAAAAGAAATAATTTCAATTGAGATCATTTAAAGAATTTTTATATTTAAAAAGTCACCTAGTCAGTCCTATAGATTTAAGACTTTCTTGTTACTTAATGATACTTTTTAATATGTGCGCTAGCTACAAAAAGTTAATATGGATGCGCAAGCTATTCATTTAATATATTAACTAAAAAAAGATATTTACCTTCTTTAGAATAACACTTATTTTTTATTTTTGTAATAAATATATATTTATTACAAATGGGTATGCCGGAATGGAAGACGGGGTAGCTTTAGGAGCTAAAGATTATATATCGTGTACGTTCAAGTCGTACTATCCATAATTTCTTTTTTTGACTAATAATTAAATCATCTATTAGAATAATCTTTGATTCTTTTTAATATAAATAGAGATTTAAATGACTAAAATTAAATGATTTAACTTGGATGAACAAGGTAATATTGTAAAAGAGAATTTTATAATTAGACCTTTATTACCTAAATTAAGTATATATGTATATAAATTTATTTATGAAGATAAAGAAAAATTATACATAGGATCTACTATAAACATGGTACAGCGTTTAAGGCAACATAGGTATAGAGCAAAAATGCATGCAACAAAGTTAATATATAATACAAAATTTTACAATTATATAGCGAGATATGGTTGACCTAACTTGAAATTTGGCGTAATTAAATATATAGATATTAATACTAATTTAGAATGACAAGAAAAAAAGAAAACATTATTAAAACTAGAACAATATTATTTAGATAAATATTCTCCTTCTTTAAACGTGAATAAAACTGCAGGTTCTATATTAGGATTAAAATATAACCAATATAATAATATAAAAATTGAATTTAAAAATAAAGAAGAATTTTATGTGTGCAGGGCAAGCTATAAATAAAACACCCTCTAAACAACCTTCAATAAGCAAGGCTACTAGATTAAAATTAAAATTACATAATAAAGATATAACTGTAAGTATATACGATAAAGAAAATAGATTAGTTAAAGAATTTAATAGAATAAGAACAACCGCAGAGTTTGTAGGTTTATCCCCTAGTAGTGTAAGTGGATATATTAAAAGCGGGCGGAAAACTATGAAAAAATTTATATTATTTTAAACTTAAAACCAATACAATATTAAATAATAAATCACTAAGTTTTCCTTTGGATGATTACGAGAATTTTATTTCAATTAGAACTTCTAGTGAACAAGTAAACAAATCTAAGTCCTATAAATTAGAAGTTTTATATGAAAATAATATTATTTATAGATTTAAAAGTGTAAGAGAAGCTTCTAAGTTTTTAAATATAAGTAAAATAACATTAATTAAATATTGAACTGAAGATAAATTATGGAAAAACAAATATAAATTTGTAATAACACCCTAATTAATTTTTATAGACTAAATGTATTATAATCTGGAATCGTCTAATAGGTAGGACATAGATTTTTGATGTCTACAAGTGAGTGTTCGAATCGCCCTTCCAGAATAAAATTTCTCAATTTTTCTGACCCCTGTACCCGAAGGCTAGCAGGCTAAGAGAACGAAAATAAAACTAAATTATGAACTATAAATGCATGCGCAAGCTATAAAAAAAAATAAATAAAAAAATTTATAAAGTGCTATTGATTTAACCAAAAGATTAAAACAGTATTCTAATCATAAATTTTTATAGTTAGGGGCGAAGCCCTACAAATCATTATTATTAGCAAATAGTCTGATCTATAACTCACTTTTAAAGTATAATTATTAAAATTTTAGTTTCTAAATTCTTGAATATACTGAGCTAAAATTATTATTAAAAGAACAATATTCCTTAGATTTATTCAAGCATAGCTTGCTAGCCTCTGGCTACACAAATTGATTAAAAAAATATATAGTTAAACCTTAAAATAATAAATAAATTATAAACCTTTAAATCAATTTTTACATATAATATTTATATAGATAATACTGTATTTTACGTAATTTAGATAGTCTAAGGAATAAAGAATATGTGTCGTTTAATCTGTAATATCTTTATTGGTTAGTGTTTTTGATGCTTCACACACACACACCACACACAAAAAAAGGTAGTCATAACTCAATGGTAGAGTAGCCGTTCGTGGTGCGGTTGGTTCTTGGTTCAAGTCCAAGTGTTTACCCTTAAATTTGTTTATTTTTATAAAAACATGTAGTCCCTTAGCATTAGACTAGTAAATCCTCGCCCCGTCCAACCGAAACCGAAAAATAGGTAGTTTGGCCTAGTCATACCTTTTAGGGTTATGAGTAAAATTCTATTAATTAAATCCGTGTAGCTGTAGCTGTAGCTTGCGCACTAAAATATAGCCCAGCATTCTCATTACAGCATGGCAAGGTAGACTAAGAGAAGGGGAGGGGGAAGATATAAAGCTAGGAATAAAGGCAAATATTGTTAAGTACTTTTTGTAGCTAGCGCACATATATTTGTTAATCTGATTACAAATATGTTTAGCAAGCTTTGATAGTTTAATAGGTTAAAACTCAGATTTCATATGTCTGTAATAAGAGTTCAATTCTCTTTCAAAGCTTCACCTTATATTAAATAAGGTTATATTTTAATAAAATTTTACTATGTTAATAACTTCAACAATCACTCTTTTACTTTCTAATGCCGTCAATTTAAGACGTGACATTACTATTCTATATAATAGAATAGCAATGATTATATTAACTTATTGTATATTCAATGATATAACTTCTTTAACTGTAACTACCAAAGGTATAGGTTTACATGGAGGTTTATTGTTAGTTACAAATATTACACAAATATTCCACATATTTTTGTTTTTAATATGTATATTAATTCTTACTTTAACTAGTTTTTATCCTGCCAGATGATTTGGGAAATCGTCAATCCTCACCGCTCTGTTACACATAGTGGAGCTGAGGTGGGATAAACTGCCAAATTCCGGGGACGCCTTAAAGCATATGGTACTAAACTATATATGAAAATATATAAGTGGCTGAATTAATTACTCAGAGATAGTAACAAGTCATATGATGAGTGAAAACGAAATAGGTAATCGCGGATCTAAGTCAGTAATATGTGAAAATATTACTGTAAAAGAGCAACGAGTAGACGGTAGTTGACATGGAAATAAATTTTCATGTTTAAGGTATACTCTAATGGGCTTCGAAAGAAGTTATCAAGCCTAAATCCCTTCTAATTACATAAATACACACAGACATTTTTCTTCTTTAACTAGATCTGTTATTAATAACTCTGTTAACAATTTAAAAATTCATCCTTGATTTATTACAGGATTTACTTTTCTAATTTGTTGTTCCATAGAACAACAAATGACGCTGAAGGTTGCTTTACTTTATTTATATCCAAAAGTAATAATTACCCTCTTGGTTGAGAAGCAAAAGTTCGCTATCAAATAAATATTCATAAAAAGGATTTATTGTTATTAAAACAAATTCAAGATTACTTTGGTGTAGGATCAATATCTAGACAAAGTGAATCTACATATCAATATCGTATTCAATCTATAAAAGATATGGCTATTGTTAAACATTTTGACAATTATCCTCTATTATCTGAAAAATATATTGATTACGTGGTTATAAAGAAAGCTTTTAATCTAATTTTTAATAAAGAACACTTAACTAAGAATGGATTAAATAAAGTTGTAGCTCTTAAAGCTTGTTTAAAGAGAGGTATTTCCTCTGATATAATTCTAGCTTTCCCTGATATATTGCCTGTTGATAAACCAATAATTAAGAATTTGGACATAAAAGTTGATCCTCTATGGTTTGTAGGATTCTCTTCAGGGGAGGCTTGTTTTTATGTAAAAATCTTTAAATCTAATACAAAAATAGGTGAAGCTGTTTTATTAACATTCCAACTAACTCAACACTTAAAAGATGAACCTTTAATAATAAAGTTAGGGGATTATTTAGG
The DNA here is from genome assembly GCA_000731825.1 of Hypocrella siamensis. NCBI lineage: Eukaryota > Fungi > Ascomycota > Sordariomycetes > Hypocreales > Clavicipitaceae > Hypocrella > Hypocrella siamensis. Next base: position 69,848 of record JMQE01000444.1, read on the forward strand.
TTGTGGTAGAATATATAATAACCGTGAGGGTATTTATCTAGATGTAACTAAATTTACAGATATTACTCTTAAAGTTATACCTCTATTAAAAAATCAACCTATTATTGGATATAAGTCATTAGACTTTTATGATTTTTGTAGAGTAGCAGAGTTAATAAAAAATAAAGCTCATCGAACTTACGAGGGAATAAATGAAATTCGTAAAATAAAATCTAGAATGAACACAGCTAGAAAATTAGAAAATTAACAGTGTATTTATGTATATGATAAATTAGGTCGCCGTGAGAAAAGTTTGAATTTCAGAATATTCTTCTTTAAAAAATTTAATTTTTAATAACTTTGTTTATTACAATACAAAAATCATAAATAAAATGGGAGAACAATTCAAAATTACAGAATACCCTTTAATCTTATTATTTATTATTACAGGTGCAACATTTTTAATGTCAACTAATGATTTAATTTCAATTTTCTTAGCTATAGAGCTACAAAGTTATGGTTTATATATATTAAGTACTATTTATAGAAACTCTGAGCTATCTACTACTGGAGGTTTAATGTACTTTTTATTAGGTGGATTAAGTTCCTGTTTCATTGTGCGCCGTTGCGCCTATTATTATTATGGATCTAAAAGATCTAGTTATTATCCATACATAACTCCGGCATCAGAGTTAGATGAAGGGGAAAGCCCGACGTTGAACTTAGCATCTCTGCCAAAAGGAGAGGAAGGACTGAAGCAGATAGGTCTAGTAACCCTCCAAGCCGAGTCGTCTACGAGTAAAGCTATACTGCCTGAACCCAATTTACTAGGTATCTCTACAGGAGGATTATATCACATCTGTAACAGGATATATGCATTTGTATGAAGTTTGGAAATGAAGAACCACATAATGGATCAATGCAACCGGGGTACAATAAGTACTCACAACGTAAAGAGTTGGGGCTCTAAGGACGAATTAATAAAAATAACAATAGGAACTACGGGATTGCCTACAGTCTCAAAAGACCATGGTAACAGAGGAGTCATATTACCATCAATGGGAAGGACTCCAGGATTGAGCGTCTGTAACTACTCCACTATCGCTGGAGGTTCCAGTACAGTATTAACTGACGGTTTTGGCAAAATACAGAAAATTTATAATCTTTGTAAGGAAAACAAAGATTTTGTTGTGACTGATAAATTATATAAATTACTATATAATAAAGACTTATACTATGCGGCATACCAAAAATTAAAAAGTAAGCCAGGTAACATGACACCAGGTATAACTCCCACTACTTTAGACGGAATATCCGAAGAAAATATAGTGGAAATTATACACAGCCTAAAAGACAATACATTCAAATTCCATCCTGGAAGAAGAATTTACATACCGAAGGCAAATGGTGGCGAACGTCCATTAACTATAGCTCCACCAAGAGACAAACTAGTACAAGAATGTATCAGAATGATCTTGGAAGCTGTCTATGAACCAACTTTTAGCGACAATAGTCATGGGTTCAGACCTAACAGAAGTTGTCACACAGCACTACAAAGTGCTAGACAAAAATTCGTTATGGCAAAGTGATTTATAGAAGGAGACATTACAAAATGTTTTGACTCTATAGACCACAACAAACTTATGAACTTACTTAGGCTAAGGATTAAAGATCCGAGATTTTTAGACTTAATACGTAAGGCACTAAAAGCGGGGTACATGGAATTCAGAACTTATTCTCATTCAATTACAGGGACACCTCAAGGGTCTATAGTTAGCCCACTCTTAGCGAATATATTTCTTGATAAACTCGACGAATTTATCGCTGAACTAAAAGAAAAGTTCGACGTGGGAACTAAAGCAACCATTAATCCTTTATACAGACAACTGTCAAGGAAAAAAGAGAGAGCGAAAACTGCAAGAGAAAGGTTAGCTATACAGAAAATACTTCATATGGTACCCTCTAAACTAGAAATAGACCCTAAGTTCAAGAAACTAGAGTATATTAGATACGCTGATGACTGAATAATAGGAGTAAGGGGATCCAAGGAAGATTGTGTAAATGTGATAACCAAAATAAGAACATTTCTGAGAGACCAGCTAGGATTAGAGTTATCGGAAACGAAAACGAAAATAACCAATGTAAACTCAGAACATGCTGAATTCCTATCGGTTAGAATTAGAAGAAGTAATCACACAACCTTCGCATTAAGAAGGGGAGTTATTAGTAGAAATGTAAAAAACATGAGACTTCTAGCACCGATAGACAAAGTTACAAAGAAATTAATGAATAATGGGTTCTTGAAAGAAAGTAGACCGTATCCTAAATTCATCTGAATGAGCGAGTCTAAGGACGCGATAATATTACTTTATAACTCAATATATAGAGGTATAATACAATACTACCGTTTTGCGGACAATTTTAACAAACTATCGTCCAAAGTGCATTACATACTTAAGGAATCTTGTGCAAGACTGTTAGCAGCCAAATACAAGGCCGGGACTCAAGCTAAGATTTTTTCTATTTACGGTAAAAATCTTAAAGGAAAAGATAAGCACGGTTTCGCGAAAATAGTTATGGGAATAAATACCGCAGCTTTCAATACGAAGGTTGATAATATATCTCTAAAATTTAATGCCAAAGGTATATCAAAAGCCTCATTAGAAGGACTAACTTGTGAACTATGTGGATCGAATTACAGAGTGGAAATGCATCACATACGTATGATGAAGGATTTAAACCCTAAAATAAACGCAGTGGATAAAATTATGGCTCGTAAGAATCGTAAGCAAATACCACTATGTAGAAAATGTCACATGGAACACCATAGTAATAAATCAAAATAATCACACAATAAATAAATTCAGGGCTCAATCTGGAGAGCCGTATGATAGGAAACTATCACGTACGGTTCGGGAAAGGGGAAGTTATCTTGGTAACAGAGATATTTCTCCAGTTCATTTATTGGGTACAGCTTTAATATATGCTAATTTAGGTGGTACAAGCCTTGACAGCTTGTACATTACGATAAGTATAAGTGATACAAATTCTATAGGAGATAGTTGATATAATCCTAACTATATAAATTCATCTATAGTTGTATTTGTTATAGGATTTTTGTTTAAAATTAGCGCTGCGCCATTTCATTTTTGAGCACCGGACGTTAATGACGCAATACCCACAATTGTAACTACTTTTGTAGCTTTAATTGCAAAAATATCTATATTTATTTTATTATTGCAAATAGTATATTATACTAATAATAGCTTTTTGTATGCGTACGGAAGCGATGAAATGAATTGAACATTTATTTTACTAATGAGTTCATTACTATCTTTAATTATTGGAACAGTTGTAGGTTTAACTCAATTCAGAATTAAAAGATTATTAGCTTATAGTACTATATCTCATGTAGGATTTATGTTGTTAGCTTTAGGGGTTTCTAGTGTTGAATCAACACAAGCCTTTTTATTTTATCTAACACAATATATAATAAGTAATCTAAACGTATTTATTATATTAGTAGCTATAGGTTTTTCTTTATATTGCTATACTAGCGAGAATAAAGAACACGAAGAATTAATGGATAAAACTAATTCCCCTATACAATTAGTTAGCCAACTAAAAGGTTATTTTTACATAAATCCGTTTTTAGCTATAAGTTTAGCTATTGCAATTTTCTCATTTGTAGGTGTACCACCTTTAATAGGGTTCTTTGCTAAACAAATGGTACTAAGTGCAGCTTTAGATAAAGAATTAGTATTTTTATCTTTAGTAGCTATACTGACAAGTGTAGTAGGTGGTATTTATTATTTAGGGATAATAAAAGAAATATTCTTTACAGAACCTGACTATAAAGTAAACACTTTATTAGAAAACTTCAAATTCAAAGGTAATATTTTGGATAACAACAACAAAGTAGTTCAAAGTGTAAATTTAGAATATAACAATATAGCTATCTCAAGTCCAATAGCTTTTGTTATATCTATTATAACATTAGTAATATTATCATTTATATTTATAAATAAAGAATGACTAAGCATGGGTACCATATTGGTACAAATTTTATTTAATAGTTAAATGAGTAGTGTAACTTTTTTATTTATTCTTGTATGTATAATAGCTATACTATTTCTAGTACTTAATTTTGTATTAGCACCTCATAATCCTAAAAATTGAATTGGGAAATCAAAAATATATTGGGATAAACTGCCAAACTCCGGGGACGCCTTAAAGATTCTGATACCAAGCCATATATGAAAATATATGAGTGGCTGAAGTAATTACTCAGGTAAGGTAACAAGTCAGAATATAAACGAAAGTTTAATAGGTAATCGCGGATCTAAGTCAGTAATATGTGAAAATATTACTGTAAAAGAGCAACGAGTAGACGGTAGTTGCATTAAATATAGAGCTCGTCGCTTTAAAAAATATAGTTTAATGTTAAAGTATACTCTAGTGGGCTTCGAAAGAAGTTATCAGGTCAAAATCCCTTCTAACTCTATAAATTTAATAAGAAATTTATCTACGCTAAATTCTAAACTAGATCCTTCATATATAACTGGGTTTACTTTTCTAATTTGTTGTTCCATAGAACAACAAATGATGGTGAAGGTTCTTTTATATTGACTATAATTAAGGATAACAAATATAAAACAGGTTGACGTGTTGCATGTAGATTTATAATAAGTTTACATAAAAAGGATTTAGTTTTACTAAATAAGATTAAAAACTTTTTTAATACTGGTAATGTTTATTACATGGGTAAAGATGCTTCACAATACCGTGTAGAATCCTTAAAAGGTTTAGAAATTCGAATTAACCATTTTGATAAATATCCGTTAATAACAAAGAAACAAATTGATTATGGTTTATTTAAATTAGCTTATAATTTAATAAAAAATAAAGATCATCTTACAGAAGATGGTTTATCAAAACTTGTTGCTTTAAAAGCGGGTATGAATAAAGGTTTAGAGAATGAATTATTAGTTGCTTTTCCTGATATTGTTCCTATCTTAATACCTGAAACTTCTTTAAATAAAAACATAGAACCTCCTTGATTAGCAGGATTCACTTTTCTAATTTGTTGTTCCATAGAACAACAAATGATGCTGAAAGTTGTTTTAGTGTTGTAGTATTTAAAAATAAAACATCTAAATACGGAGAAGGGTTAAAGTTATCTTTTATTTTAACTCAGAGTATTCGAGATGAATATTTAATTAAAAGTTTAATTGAATATTTAGGATGTGGTTATACAAGTTTAGATAGTAGAGGAACAATTGATTTTAAAGTCTCTAATTTTCCTAGCATAAAAGATATCATTATTCCATTTTTCAATAAATATTGTTTACATGGTAATAAATTTTTAGATTTCACAGATTTTAGTAAAGTTGTATCATTAACGGAAAATAAAAAACATTTAACTCAAGAAGGATTAAATGAAATAAAAAAAATCAGGGATAAAATGAATACAAATAGAAAACAATAGTTTTTTAATTACTAGAATCTATTGTTATTTATAGATAAGAGAAATTTGATTAAAACGTATCAAGAAAAATATAGTATATTCGAATGTGGTTTCCATAGTTTTTTAGGACAGAATAGAGCCCAATTCGGTGTTAAATTCTTTATATTTGCATTAGTCTATTTAGTTTTAGATTTAGAATTATTAGTAATATATCCTTTTGCGATGAGTGGTTATGAAAATGGTATATATGGTTTAATAATCGTATTACTATTTATAGGTATCATTACAGCGGGATTTGTATTTGAATTAGGTAAAGGAGCTTTAAAAATAGATAGTAGACAATCATATAATTACTTTAATAAATCTAAAAAATTTGTTAATACATTTATAGAAAATAAATAATATACTTCTAAGTCAATACCTAGATAAACCTTATTTTTAAATTATTTTGTGAAATTTCTATTTCTAACCGTTAATCCTTAGTTTTTACGGCTTCGCACAGCAAAGACAAGACTTGGCTTTGTGTCGAGTCGAGTCTAGTCGAGGAAGGCCTAATTTAGGGAAGAGCTAAAAAGCATAACAATTTACGAGATTTTTATTTTTTAATATTCTACAAATATTATGTTACAATCATCAAAAATATTAGGAGCAGGTTTAGCAACAGTAGGTGTTGCAGGAGCCGGAGTAGGAATCGGAGTAGTCTTCGGATGTTTAATATTAGGTGTTGCTAGAAACCCTTCATTAAAAAACCAATTATTTACTTACTCAATATTAGGATTCGCTTTCTCAGAGGCTACAGCGTTAGTCGAATAGCGCTGTATAAAGTGGGTGAATTGCAAGAAATTCATAAAAATTATGTTAATTTGCAGCGAAGCTTAATATAATACAATTTGATATATTAAGAACGTTCAACGATTAGTAGATGAGTTATGTATAAACAATAATTCTACCTAGAGCGCCCCCATATCTTATAAATTATAGGATATATGACATAGTCTAACTAAGAAAGAGATTTCTTAGAATCATAGTATTAATTAAAATATAAAGTCTATTTCTTGTGTAATAACTTATTATATAGAAAAATCCATACTAATACTCAAAATAAATCAAGAATACCTTTAAGTATTGAAAAATCATATTATGATCCTTCTAATCAAAGAGAGGAAATACGTAAAGATAATAATTCCAAAGTAGGAATATATGCTTCCCTTGCCTTGCCATGCTGTCAATGCAGGGCAAAGGGAGAAAACAAGATTAATAATAAAATCTATATAGGTAGTGGTGATCCTTTATACTTGAGATTAAGTGATTATTATCAACGTTGATATTTAGAGTCTAAAAATAATTTATACATCGTTAGATCACTAAATAAATATTCTATAAAGAGCTTTAATTTACATATTTTAGAGTATAGTAATTCAGAAGATGTGATAATATGTGAACAAAAATGGATAAATTTCATTAAACCTGAATATAATACTAATCTTATAGCTGGTAGCACGAAAGGTTATAAACATACTGAAGAATCTATTGAAAAAATGAAGATTTCAGCCACAGGTAGAAAACATAGTGATGAAGTTAAAGAGCATATGAGTATAACACGTAGAGGTTCAAATAACTCTTTCTATAATAAAAAACATAGTCCAGAAACTATAAAAATTATGAAAGAAATAGCTCAAAATAGAACACATGTTCCAGTTAAAGGATTAGAGGTTGAAATAACAGATCTTGAAACTAAAATTACTACTGTTCATAGTAGTATAAGAGAAGCAGCCAAATTCTGATATAAAAATCATATTAAGAAGAGAGGCATCTCAATTAGAAAAAGGTATAAACACACCATATAGAAATAGATATATTATTAATATTAATAGAAATAGATAATGACATTTAATTTTGTATTCGCTTTAATGATGTCATTACTTTTATTATACGTTGCATAATACGTATTAACGAAATATTATTGAATTTTAAGCTAAATGATTAGGTGAGGGATGGGAGGGTTTGTTAGTAATACTAACAAAAAACAATTCTATACTATACATATAATTTTGATTAATGTATCAATAATTAGAAATTTAACTATTATTATTTTATGAAAAATTTAAATAAATTTGTATCTTTTGACGCACCGGTTGCTTGAGGTACTTATTTTCAAGACAGTGCTACACCACAAATGGAAGGATTAATAGAATTGCATGATAATATTATGTATTACTTAGTATTAATCTTATTTGCTGTAGGTTGAGTATTGTTTTCAATAATAAGAAATTTTGCTTTCACAAAAGCACTTTTATCTCATAAATACTCAAACCATGGTAAATGTGTGCCTATTCAAAAGTATTTTAAGTTGAATATTATAAAACAAGATCTATATAGACGTTTATATAGTACATCTTCAGGTTCAAATATTGAAAAGTATTATGAAAATGCCTTTTTAATGAAAAAATCTATTATTAAAGATAATAAAGACAAATCTGGTATTTATAAAATAACCAATAAGTTAACAAATGCTATATATGTAGGTCAATCTATTAATTTAGGTAATAGATTTATAAGATATTTTAATCTAAGTTACTTAAATAATAGAAATACTTTAGTAATTAATAGAGCTTTAATTAAATATGGTTATTCTAATTTTTCTATTACAATATTAGAGTATTGTAATATAAGCAACTTAACGATAAGAGAACAATATTATATGGATAAATTAAATCCCAAGTATAACACTTTAAAAATAGCGGGTAGTTCTATAGGTCATAAACTTAGTGAAGAAACCAAAATAAAAATAAGTAAATCTTTAAAAGGAATTTACACTAAAGAAAAATCTGCAGCATTTGGTCGTATTGCTTCAGAAAAAACTAAAGCAAAAATGTCTTTAAAGAGGGCTGGTAAATATAACCCTTTGTTTGGTAAAATCCATAGTGATACAACTAAAGAGCTAATGAGACAAAAAGCTTTAGGTAGAAAACATTCGGAAGAAACCTTATTAAAGATGAGTACTAAAAGAGGTTATCCCGTCTATATATATGAAAAATGTGATAATACTGGATTTAATTTAATAGGAAATTTTGTTTCAATAAGAAAAGCCGCGAATTTTCTAGGTATTAGCGCTAACACAGTGAAATCTTATGTAAATTCAGGAAGTATTTTCAAAGAAAGATATAAATTCGCCGGTACACCATTAAAATAAACTTAAAAAAACTATGAATAAAATTCCACTATATGCTGGAAACTCCTAAAGTTTTTAGGTACTAAATAAAAAATTTATTAGTGATAACCCTAGAAGATGTAACAATGGATAATCAGCAGGAAACCAAAAATAAATAACAATATTTATTAAGTAGGATCCTCAGAGACTACACGTGGAAATCATATAGTATTAAATATATGTTAAGATATAGTCCAGTTAAGTATGAAAGTACTTAAGTATCGACTACTATAGAATTAATATGAACTATAACACCTAAACTGTAACTTGGGACGTTACATTTGCGGGTAAAACTATCAAACTCCGGGGAACCCTTAAAGCTAATAATACCAAGCTATAACCGAAAAGTTCTATGTGGCTGAAGTAATTACTCAGGTAAGGTAACAAGTTATTTAGATAGTCGAAAGACAATAGGCAATCGCGGATCTAAGTCAATTATAGGGTTTATCCCTATAATTGTAAAAGAGCAACGAGTAGATGGTAGTTGATATGGTAAAATATTTACCATATTTAAGGTGTACTCTTATAGAAGGCCGAAAGGCCTTCATAGGTCAAAATCCCTTCTAAACAAATTAGAAATAAAAGACAGTTTTCAACCTTAACTAGAACTTGCAAATCCTCCAGAAGCAATCCTTGATTTATAACAGGATTTACAGATGCAGAAGGATCATTTGTGGTTAGTGTACTTAAAAGTAACACAACTAAAACAGGTTGATATGTAAATGTAAGATATAAAATAACTTTACATATAAAAGACTTAGAAATTATCAAAAGTATACAAGAATTTTTTGCAGGAAAAGGTAATATAGTAATATCAAAAGACACTTGTACTTTTAGAGTAGATTCTCTAAAAGATATTATAGATACTATAATACCACATTTTGATAGATATCCTTTAATTACTCAAAAACTCGCAGACTATATACTTTTTAAAGAGGTAGTTTATATTATGAATAGTAAAAAACATTTAAGAATGGAAGGATTAATGGAAGTATTATCCTTTAAAGCTGGTATGAATTTAGGTTTATCTAAATCATTAGTAGAAAGTTTTCCCGATGTATCTCAGAAAGCAAGACCTTTAATAATAAATAAAGATATCTCTAATCCTTATTGAGTATCAGGTTTTGTTTCCGGGGAAGGGAATTTTTCTCTAATTATTAGAGCTAATAATGAGTACAAAGTAGGATATAGAACAGACATAGTCTTTGAAGTATCTCAACATTTACGTGATAAATTCCTATTACAAAAATTCATTTCTTTTTTTAATTGTGGACTACTAAAAAAAGATAGTAGAAACTCTACATATAGTTTTAAAGTTAGTAATCATACAGATATTATAGAAAAAATAGTTCCCTTTTTTCAAACATACTCTATAGAGGGTGTAAAAGCTTTAGATTTAAAGGATTGAATTAAAGGAGTAGAGATAGTTAAATCAAAAAATCATTTAACTGTTTCAGGTCTTAATGAACTACAAACTATTAAAGGAAATATGAACACTAGAAGAAATATAAATGAAAAGTCTTAAATTGAAATTTATTATGATAGGCAAGATAAATTTGGCTAAATGGCTGTTATATTAATGTTAATAGCATTTCCTTCATTTAAATTATTATATTTGATGGACGAAGTTCATGATCCATCAATGACAGTATTAGCAGAAGGTCACCAATGATATTGAAGCTATCAATACCCCGATTTTATAGATTCTAGTGAAGAATTTATAGAATTTGACTCGTATATAGTACCTGAGTCCGATCTGGAAAATGGAAATTTAAGAATGTTAGAAGTTGATAATAGAGTTATAGTCCCTGAATTAACACATATTAGATTTGTTATAACATCAGGAGACGTTATACACTCATTCGCATGCCCTTCTCTAGGTATTAAAACAGATGCATACCCTGGAAGGTTAAATCAAGTATCAGTATTCATTAATAGAGAAGGAGTATTTTATGGTCTTATTGAACAATGGCCAAAACTGTAGTGAACCTATGGTTAAAAATCATCAAATTGACGGGAACATCCTAAAGCAATCTAAACCAAGTAAGTATAGTAATATAACTTATGGCACAGGTAATGACTCGTGGTAAGGTAAAATCTAGATTGATAATTTTATGGACAATCCGCAGCCAAGTACCTACTACTTTAATAGAAGGGTATGCAGTTCATCGACTAGACGGTGATTGGTGTTATTATTCTTGATAATGCTTAAGATATAGTCAGACCCCACTTGAAAAAGTGCAGAAAAATATAAATATTCGTATTTTTTGTTAAATAAATATAATGATCTGTTAATTATATTTAGGGATTTCTACAATAGTTTGCTAAACTTATTTTAATGTAAAAAAATCAAAACAAGAAACACTTGTCTTTCAAATGAAAGATTATTGTAGTATTGCAAGGTACAATTAGTAAAAATTGTTTGAACAATAATTTCCTATTAAATAAACGTGTACAATTAAGCGGTATAGCTGCTGTATTTCTAACTAGATACTTTAGCTCAAATAGATCTTATAATTCTATTAGACCTTTAGTAAATAACCCTGAGTCTTTAGCGTTAGAACACATAAATAGTGAAAAACCTACTACTTGCTCGGTAATAAATAAAGTATTATTAAATCAAAATTTAAAAGTAACTGATTCAAAATTAGAAGAATTATTAAAGGTTAAAGGTATTGAAATTGACCTTCCTGCATCTACAGCGGAAAATCATAAACTTTTAGATGAATTAACCGGTAAATCTAAATATAAAGGTTTTTCAGGTGTATATATCTTTATACACAGAGATTCAGGTCAGAAATATGTAGGTTCATCTAATTTATTAAGACGTAGATTAGATTACTATTTCAAAGGAGATTTTCCTTTAGTAGGTAAATTTTTGCCTTTACTTCACAAAGAAGGACTAAAAGCTTTTAAACTAAGAATATTTAAATTAAATAGTGAAAAATTTAGTAATAAAGACCATTTAATCTTAGAACAGTATTATTTATTAGAAAAAGAATTTAACTTAAATACATTAAGAGTTATAAACGCTGGATCTTCAAAAGGTGATCCTGTTTATGTTTATGATCTAGCATGTAGTACTCTTTATTACCATGCTAAATCAAGAATAGAACTAAAAAGAATATTAAAAATACATACAGAAACTAGTAAAAAATATGTTGATTCAAAAATACCATATCTTAATAAATTCTTATTATTAAGTTACCCTATTTCTACTGCTCTTATAAATAATATTTCAATAGAAGATTTAATAGATATGATGCAAAAAGAAAGACAAAATATGTATAAATTAGGAACTCGTAGAAGTATTTCAGTGGAATTAGCAATTAAAAAAGGAAATACCTTTATAGATTCTTGAGGTGATATTTTAAATTTCGATTCTTTAACATCTTGTATTGAATATTTAAGAAAACTCGGTTTAACCATTAAAAGAGACACTTTAACTAAATATATAAAAGATGAAAAAGTATTTCATAATTTCTCGTGTAAATACTCAGAAAACACTTTACCCGATAATTTTTGAGAAGTAGGATTAATTATTGATGAATATAGAAAATTAAAAGATAATAAATACTTAAATTCACTAAAAATTAATTTAAAAAATAAAGCTATATTAGTAAAAGGAGAAGATTTTGAGAAAGAATTTAAAAGTATTATTGATACAATTAAATACTTTGAAACTATAAACATCAAACTAGATAGAAAATCTTTATATCTTCGTTTAAAAGATGGAAAAATTTATAAAAATTATTATTTTTCTTTTAAATAAATATTTTTTTTTTCAAGTTAATATATTTTAACCTTAATTTAATAGATTTGCTAATCGTATTTTACATTAAATGAACGTAGAGATAACTTGCAATGTTCTGAAATATGTGGTATTTTACACAGTTCAATGCCTATAGTTATAGAATCTGTAAACATAGACAAATTTGTTAATTGATTATACAACGCTTAATAATGTAGTATTTATAATATAAAATAAATTTTTAAGAGCTTATCTTGTCCACCGTGGCCTTAGTATTATAATGATGTATAGTATTAATAATGTAAAAAGAATATGATTAGAATTACTGGTATAGTTAAAGGAGGATTAAGACTAAGCTCTTAAAAGAGGTATTAGTTTAATGGTAAAACTTGATATTACGGCTATCACAATTGTAGTTCAAATCTATAATGCCTCTATTCAAAATGTCCGTATTGAATATTTTTAGAGTTATTTGATTATTTAATTAAAAGAAAATGAGTTTAACTTTAGTACTTTTTTTAATAGGAATCTTAGGTTTCGTATTTAATAGAAAAAATATAATATTAATGCTTATTTCAATAGAAATAATGCTATTATCTATAACATTCCTAATATTGATAAGTTCTATTAATCTTGATGATATAATAGGACAAACATATGCTATATACATTATAGTGGTTGCCGGTGCAGAATCTGCTTTAGGTTTGGCTATTTTAGTAGCCTTTTATAGACTAAGCCTTTCTTTTATGTCTAGTGTAAATTTAGTTAATAAAACTAAAACTTCTTTATATGTGCAGGGCAAGCTATCTAAAAGAAATACCTTATTTTTTAATAAAATACAAGTAAGAAATTACTCAACTAATCTTAAAAATATTAAATTAGATCCTTGGTTTATTACAGGGCTTTTTGACGCAGAAAGTTCTTTTGTAGTAACAATACTTAAAAATTCTAGATATAAAACAGGATGAACTGTTCAGCCTAGAATTCAAATAAAAATGCGTCGCTTGTTTTTACTTCTTAGTTACGAAGTAAAAACTAAGAAGCGCAGAAAAAGATCGTAAATTGATAAGTTCAATACAAGAATATTTTGGTGGTATAGGTTATTTATCTGAACCTAATGATAGATCAATGGTTGAATTTAGAATTAGTACTTTTAAAGATTTAGTTAATGTAATTATCCCTCATTTCGATAAATATCCCTTAGTAACTAAAAAATCTTCCCCTCGGCCTCGCCCACGAGTCCGGTTTTTACTTTTTTGTTTAGTAAAAACTAAAAAGGGGCAGAGGTAGATTACATTTTATTTAAACAAATTGTCTCACTTATGAAAATTAAAGAACATACTACTTTAGAAGGTTTACAGAAAATAGTAAATATTAAAGCTTCTATTAATTGAGGTTTATCGGAAGACTTAAAACAATCTTTTCCCCTTACTATACCTGTAAATAAATTAGATAGTTGTTTAACTTATAATCTAGATCATAAGTGAGTATCAGGATTTGCAACCGGAGAATCTAACTTTTATATAGCGGTTCAAAAATATGAAAATAAAACAAGTTGTTCTGTACGGTTTTCTATAGCTCAAGATGAAAGAGACTTATTGTTGTTACAAAACTTTGTAAGTTTCTTTTCATGTGGTTACGTTAATGAATATAAAAATCGTAAGGTTTGTGGGTTTGTTGTAACAAAAATCGAACATATTATTCAACATATTATACCTTTCTTTGAACAGCATAATATAATAGGTTCAAAATATCCAAATTATATTAACTTTAAAAATGCAGCCTTTATTATTAAAAATAAAGAGCATTTAACTGAAACAGGTTTAAATAAAATATTCAAATTAAAAGGTAAAATTTAAAGGATATATATAGGAAGTACACAATATAGACAAGGGTATAAAAGAATATTGGTCAAGGTGAAGTGAACCTTTGCCTAGTTTTATTAATATTTAATAAAGCAAAATCTTCAAATTGCGGGAAGGTCTTAAAGACAAATCTACCAAATTAATACAGTAATGTAATTAATGGCTCAGGTAATGACTCGGGGTAAGGTAAAAACGATTTGTATGAAGAAATGAAATAGATAATCTGCAGCTAATCACCCTTAAGGGTGTGAAGTTCATCGACTAAATGGAGATTGGTAAATAGTTATTTATTAATTGTTTGCTTAAGACATAGTCAGGCATAATTGAAAGATTATGGAAATACCCAGCCCACCTAAGGAAATATTATTTCTAAGGTAAAGGGGAAAAACGAAGAGGAAGTATTGCAATAGAATATAAATAATGTATTTAAGTATAATTATATTACCTTTATTAGGAGCTATAGTATCCGGATTTTTTGGTAGAAAAGTCGGTGTGACAGGTAGTCATATAATTAATTCCTCAAGTATATTGGCAACTACAATATTAGCCGTTATCGGTTTTTTTGAAATAGGATTTAGTAATAATCCTGTTTCTATAACTTTATTTAAATGATTAGACACTGAATCATTTAATATGCTATGAAATTTCCAATTTGATAGTTTAACAGTGTCAATGTTAATACCTGTACTAGTAATTAGTACTTTAGTACACTATTACTCTATAGGTTACATGAGTCATGATCCTCGAGGTTACGTTAAGGGAATACGTAATAGTGGGGATAAACTGTCAAACTCCGGGGAATTCCTAAAGATTAAGATACTAAACCATATATGAAAATATATGAGTGGCTGAAGTAATTACTCAGGTACAGTAACAAGTCTTAATATTTGTGAAAACAAAATGGACAATCGCGGATCTAAATCAATGGTACTTAAAAATACTATTGTAAAAGAGCAACGAGTAGACGGCAGTTGATGCAGCACTTTTACAAAGTGTAAGTTAGTAAGTTCTAATTTATCGCATTTAAGATATACTCTTCAATATTTCGAAAGAAATAGAGGTGTTAACCTCGGTTTCAACCAAAAATCAGGTTGAAATCTTTGTGTTAAAATCCCATCTAACCAATTCGGTTTAAAACAATTTTCTACTTACAATTCTATTTCAGAAGTAATACACCCTGGTGTTTGATCTGGTTTAATAGACGGTGAAGGTTCATTTAGTATAATAATAGATAAAAATCTTATTAGAAAATTAGGTTGACGTGTTCAATTAAAATTTCAAATAGGTCTACATACAAAAGATCTTAATTTGTTATATCAATTGCAACAATATTTAGGTGGTATTGGTTCTATCCATTTAGCCAGAAATCGTGAGATAGTTAATTATTCTATTGATTCAATTGGAGATTTAAACAGATTTGTTTTACATTTTGATAAGTATCCCCTATTAACTCAAAAAGCTTCCGATTTATTATTATTTAAACAAGCAATTAAACTTGTTAATGATAAACATCATCTTAATTTAGATGGTTTAAAACAATTAATAAATATTAAAGCTTCAATGAATTTAGGATTATCTGATATGTTAAAATCAGAATTTGAGTATATTCCTGTTGAAAGACCTATCGTAGATTATCATAATAAAAAATTGGACTCTCATTGAATTTCTGGTTTTACTAGTGCCGAGGGTAATTTTGATGTACGTATGCCATCCACTAAGAGTAAATTAGGTACTCGAGTACAATTAAGATTTAGAATATCTCAACATATTAGAGATGTTGAATTAATGGAACAAATAGTAAAATATTTAGGCTCAGGGAAAATTTACAAGTATGGTGGTAAGTCTGCTATTAGTTTATCAATAGTTGATTTTACGGATATCACCGATATAATAATACCCCTTTTTAACCAAAACCCTATTATTGGTATAAAGCTATATGATTATCTTGATTGGTGTAAAATACATGATCTAATACTCAATCGTTTTCACTTGACAGGTGAGGGTATAGCTTCAATCAGAGAAATAAAGGGAGGTATGAATGCAAATAGAAAATTTTTAATTAAATAACCATTGTTATAACAACAAATTAAACCAATTGTAAGATAAATTTAACAATTAAGCACAATCAAAGATTTTTCAGTTACCTAAGTTTATTCACATTTATGATGATCGTATTAGTAACTGGAGATAATTACTTAGTAATGTTTGTTGGTTGAGAAGGTTACCTTAATAGCCTTATATGATTAAATTTTAATGCAGAAAAAGATAATAAGCTTAAATGCTTTAACTGTTTAAGTTTGAATAAATTTTCTAATACAATGACTAAAAGATATTATTCTACCAACGTTAAATATTCTAAACAATATAAAAGCAATTATATATTAACAGATATACAAAAGGAAGCATTAATAGGAATATTACTAGGAGATGGATTCTTAGAAAGAGTTAAATCTACACACAACGCAAGACTAAGAATAGAACAATCATATCCTCTCCTGCTCTGCTACGCATAGCGGTTTTTACTTTTTAGTTAAGTAAAAACTAAAAAGAGCAAGAGGAAAAAGAAAAATATCTAGAAAGTATGTATGAATTATTCAAACCGCTAACTGTTATGCAACCTACTTTGTTAACTAGACATAATAAAAATACGGGCATTCAAACTCAATCTTTATATTTCAAAACATTAGCTATGCCTTGTTTGAATTATTATTGTGACTTATTTTATGTTAATAAAATAAAAACTATCCTTAGTAATCTAGATGAATTACTTACATCTAGGGGATAAGCTTATTGAATTATGGATGATGGAGGTAAATCTTCTTATGGTCAAACTATTTTACATACTAGATCTTTTAAGAAAAAAGAAGTAGAATATATCCAAAATATTTTACTATCCCGTAGGGATCAGAAAACTTTCAATTAACAAGTAGATTAGAAGAGAAAAAAGCTAATCAATGAGTTATTTATATTCAAAAACGTCAAATAGTTAAGCTAGTAGACATAGTAGGTCCATATATGCACAAATCTATGTTGTATAAAATTTAATTATAGTTAATAATAACAAATATATTGGTAATAACAAAATAGAAAATATATAGTAACGTAAAGTTATAGTTATTATTAGCAATACCGTTGAAAACGATCAAATAGGTAGAGTTAACCTAAAGATCGTCGGTTATTTTGTTGATCGCGACAGACTGGTACAACGGTGGGTGGCTGAAATGCTGCTTAATGCACAGTCGGAATCTTTATTTTGGGTTTAAGCTTAAAAATACCAAGGCTTATAAGAAGTACAGGGAGGTATATATTAACTCTAAACATATATACCTTTAAGATTTGGTAGGTGTTTGCTCTTATCTTTTAGTTAGTTTTTGATACACTAGAATAGCCGCAAATCAAAGTTCATTGTCCGCATTTTTAACTAACAGAGTAGGTGATGCATTTCTAACAATAGGTATGTTTATATTATTATGATCTTTAGGTAACAGAAAAAATTGTAAAATTTTCAAAGACAAAAAACAAAAAATTAGTTCATTAAGTCAGTATTCAAAGAATAATACTATTATATGCTTAAGCCCGATACTTAGTAATTTTAATCTAAGATCTAGTACTACTATTAGAAAGTATTCTAATTTATCTTTTGCTCCGTATTTAGCTGGGTTAATCGAAGGAGATGGCCACATAGCTGTTCACGATAAAAATACACAAAAAAAAGAGTACAGGCCAAAGATTATTATTGCTTTTAATATTAACGATAAACCTTTAGCAGAAAAATTATCTACTGGCTTAAAAGTAGGAAAAATTATAGATAGATCTAGTGCAGGTCATGTATTATTACAAATTTTAGCTAAACAAGAAGTATTAAAAATAATCAATCTAGTTAATGGTCATATGCGTACACCTAAAATAGAAGCACTGCATAGAGCTATTCGTTGAATAAATGAAAAAGATAATAGTTCTATACCGTTATTAGGTATAGATTATTCTTGTTTAGATAGCAATAGCTGATTAGCAGGATTTACAGACGCTGATGGGTGTTTCGGTATAACTATATACGATCGTAAAAAAAATGGAGTATTCTTAAGAACAAGTGTTCAAACTTCCTTTCGAATAGAAGTAAAACAAAATTACTCGAGAAAGGTTACTTTAGAACAAGGTGGATCTAGCTTTTTTAATATTATGAGCGAAATTGCCGGATTTTTTACGGTAAATCTATACACTAGAACTAGAAAAACCGAAGATAAAGTATTTCACGCTTTTGCAGCGGTGGCTCACAACTCTAGAAGTCATGAGATACTTCGTAATTATTTTGATAATTATCCTTTGTACTCATCTAAATACCTAGCATATAAAGATTGATGTCTTGTTCAAGATCTTCATAGAGGATCTTTAAGTAAAGACAACTTGGATAAAATAAAAGCTATTAAAAATGAGTTTAACACTAAGAAAAAAATATTTGATTTTTCACATTTGAATTCTTTACAATTTAAATAAATTGCCGTGGGAGACAGTAATGTCTCTCTTATTATATAACTATATGCGGGAAAGTCCTAAAGTCTTTTTATAGATTATTGTGAAAACTTTATATAACTACATACTGCCTACACAAAACTTAAAAATTAAAAAGAATAAAATCTAAAAATTGTAACAACAACAATAAGATGAAAATGGATAATCCGCAGGAAACTAAAAATAATCACTTATTATTTAAGGGTTCCCCAGAGACTACACGTTATACCCTCCCCCTTCTTACTTTTGCTTACGCAAAGTAAGACAAAAGAGGAGGTGAAGATATAGTCCAGTTATAGCTGAAAAGTTATAAGTTTCGAATTTAGATTACAATACGGTATTTTCAGTAGCTCCTTATATTAATCAAAATGCCGTAACCGTAATAGGAATTTGCTTATTAGTAGGTGCTATGGCCAAAAGTTCACAAGTTGGACTACACATTTGACTTCCAATGGCCATGGAAGGTTTGGTTATAAGGGCTTTCCTTAAACTACACTATATGCGGGAACATCCAATAATAGTAAAGTCCACCAGTTACATTGTAGCCATTGGAAAAATCTTTAGTATGGGACAATCCGCAGGAAACCAATTAGTTAATATATTGGGATCCTCAGAGACTACACGTGTAGCAATTACAGATAATAAATTTAAATGATGACTTATAGGTTTTGCAGAAGGAGACGGACACTTTGGTATAGATAATAAGGGTTATTTAGTTTTCAAAATAACTCAATCTAGTATAGATGCCCAAGTTTTATTTTATATAAAAAAATCCTTAGGATTTGGATCCGTATCTGTGCAAAGTACTACAAATAATACTCATCAATTTAGAGTTAGAGATAAAAACAATTTAATTAAAATAATTGATATTTTCAATGGTAATCTTATTACTAAAATAAAAGTATTACAGTTTAAATCATTTTTACAAGCTTTTAATGCGAAATATAATACTAATATTGCTTTTATAGACAACAATAATAAAGTTAACTTAGATAATGCCTGATTGTCTGGATTCACAGATGCTGAAGGGTGTTTTACCTGTTCTGCTTATTTAAGTAAAGTAACTAATAAACATATAGTTACAGTAAGATATGTAATATCTCAAAAAGGTGACAAAGAATTTAGTACTGAGTTAGCTAATTTAATAAACGGTTATATTACACACTTAAAAAGTTATGATGGGTATAACACTGTTGTTAATTCTACCAAGTTGTCTATAATAATAAACTATATTAAGAATTTTCCTTTAAAAACTAAAAAACATATATCTTATATAAGATGATTAAAAGTTCATAAATTAGTTATTAATAAAGAACATCTTACTATAGAAGGTATAGAAAAAATCAAATCTCTAATAAAATTTATTAATAAATAATGTAATTGAAGATATAGTCCGAACAATAGCGTAAGTTATTGAGTATTTCTGTCGTATTCGTATACAAATTTAATAAAGTATATATAACAGAAATCAACATTTTGCCTACTCCTGTATCTGCACTGATACATGCAGCAACTATGGTTACAGCTGGAGTTTATTTATTAATACGTTCATCTCCTTTAATAGAATATAGTTCAACAGTTTTATTAATATGTTTGTGATTAGGAGCTATTACTACAGTATTTAGTTCTTTAATAGGGTTATTCCAACAAGATATTAAAAAAATTATTGCTTATTCTACAATGAGTCAATTGGCTCGAGAATATATTACTCATTCAAGTATATTCATGCATCAAACTATATGCGTAGAGGTTATACATAATATAGTTATTATAACTAATTCGCAGATAACCAAAGCTCGGGATTATTTTTATAATCCCTATAATTTCAAGTTTTTTAATTCATCTACCATTATAAGGTTATATCAGTACTTTGTATTATTACTGTTAATAAGATGAAAATTTGACATTATCAGTAAGTTAGTAGGAATCTCAGAGGCCATACGTTTGATATTAGTCTTTATTAAATTAAAATTAATTAATTTAATGCAAAAATCATTTACTTTAAACACACACATCTTTGTTACTAAACCTTATTTAGCTAAATCAATTTATGTAGCTAATAAATATTCTTTAGTTTTTAATAGAAGTATGTCTACTAATATAAATACTGATAGTTTACATACTAAAAATCAAAATTCAGATAATCTCGTTTTTAGACAATGATTAGCTGGATTAATAGATGGAGATGGTTACTTTTTATTATCTAAAAACGGTTATAATAGTTGTGAAATAACTATGGACGCTAGAGATAAAAAGGTTTTATACTTAATACAGCAAAATTACGGAGGATCTGTAAAACAAATCTCAAATGCCTATGCATTTAAATATAAATTAAGAAACAGAACTGGTTTAACTGCAATAATAAATGATATAAACGGGTTAATTCTAAATCCTACACGTTTATTACAAATGAATAAACTCTGCGTAAAATTTGGTATAGAACTAAAAAATCCAAACAATCTTACATTTAATAATGGGTGACTTAGTGGATTTATCGATAGTGATGGTTCAATCTATTATAACGAATCATCAGGACAAGTTTTTATAAGTATATCTCAAAAAAATAAATACTTATTGGAACCTTTAATAAATATTTATGGAGGAAGAGTGGATATATCTAGCCCTAAAATAGAAGCATTTAAATATGTTATCTATAGAAAAGCGGAACTATTTAACCTAATAGATAATTATTTTAGTAAATACCCTTTAAGAACAGAAAAAATGAAAAGAGTTAATTTAGTAAAACAATTTTATTTAGTGAGATTAAGTAAAAAAAACCAAGATGTTGTAAAATTTAATGAATGAGTTAAATTTAAAGATAGATGAGAAAAATACCAAGATTAATAAAGAAATGGTCCAGCTTACGTCATATTAATTTATGATAGTAATTTTGCAATTAGGTATGATGGTTATTGCTATAGGGTTATCTTCATATAATATAGCTATATTTCATTTAATTAATCATGCCTTTTATAAAGGATTATTATTCTTAGGTGCCGGTGCTGTTATACATGCTGTATCAGATAATCAAGATTTAAGAAGATATGGAGGATTGATTTCATTCTTACCTTTAACTTATACAGTTATATTAATAGCTAGTCTTAGTTTAGTCGCTTTTCCTTTTATGACAGGTTTTTATAGTAAGGATTTTATTTTAGAATCTGCTTACGGTCAGTACCATTTCAGTAGTATAAATGTATATTTTATTGCTACTATAGGTGCAATATTTACTACATTATATTCAGTGAAAATATTATATTTAACTTTCTTAGCTAACCCTAATGGATCTATAAATTATTATAAAAATGCTCATGAAGGTGATCTTTTTTTAAGCTTACCCTTAGTTATATTAGCTATTTTCTCTATATATTTTGGATTTTTAACTAAAGATATCTTTATAGGTTTAGGTTCAGGATTCTTTATCGATAATAGTATATTCATACATCCAATGCATGAAATATTAATAGATACTGAATTTGCTGTACCTACTCTTTTCAAACTATTACCATTCTTTTTTACAGTAGGTTTTTCAACTTTAGCTATAATTTACCCTGAATTTATGCCTAAAACAGTAACAGACTTTAAATTATCTAAATTAGGATATTACGTATTTGGTTTCTTTAACCAACGTTTTTTAATAGAATTATTCTATAATAAATATATAGTTAATACAGTGTTAGACTTAGGAGGTCAAACAACAAAAGTATTGGACAAAGGAAGTATAGAATGAATAGGTCCTTATGGAATAAATGTATTATTAACTAAAACAAGTAAAACTATCTCTGAATTAAGTAAAGGAGTTGTAACAGATTATGCCCTTTATATATTAATTGGAGTTTGTTTTTACTTATCCATATTTAGTTTTGTTTCTGTATATTTTGACTTAATAAATGTTATAACAATAACATGTGTAATAATATTATTAGGAATGAGTAATTATATAATATCAAATAAAGATTCTCTATAAAATTTATTTTATAGCCAGCCAGTCTCCTAAAATATAACCCTGCATTGCTACAAGGCAAGAGGTGGTTCGGAATTTTTTTTTCTTTATCTCCTCTATAAATAATAGTAATAGCTATTTTTTGCACATTATGCAGTATATATATCTAGTAAATTTTATTTAATGATATATAATAAGATAAATACATACATTTTAAAGTTAATTTATTTGCAATTAAATATAATGTATATACGTATTAACAATATAATTAAATTTATAACAAAATTATGAGAATATTAAAAAGTCATCCTTTCTTAAAATTGCTTAACGCATATTTAATAGATCACTCACAACCTAGTAACATAAGTTACTTATGAAATTTCGGTTCTTTATTAGGGTT
The DNA here is from genome assembly GCA_000731825.1 of Hypocrella siamensis. NCBI lineage: Eukaryota > Fungi > Ascomycota > Sordariomycetes > Hypocreales > Clavicipitaceae > Hypocrella > Hypocrella siamensis. Next base: position 92,973 of record JMQE01000444.1, read on the forward strand.
ATGTTTAGGAATACAGATAATAACAGGTATAACATTAGCTATGGAGTTTTTTGTGTAGCTATAAAATCTTATAAATTGCTGGAATCCCCATTATATAATGGACAATCAGCAGGAGAGCTTTTTTATCTTATTTTACCACAACGCGTAAAAAAATTAAAGTTGAATCTTCAGAGACTTAACCTAAGACATATATTGTTAGTAGTAACTAAAAAGGTGCACTAAGATTATATGATGATATAGTCCACCCCCTCGAGAGAGCAAGGATCTTTGACGATTTCTCATTTATTTATGTTTAAACTTTGCTTTATTTAATAATTTGAAATATTGTAATAGCAATACATTTAAAAAGTCTTTAAGAGACAATAGTCAGTTGTATAGCAGATTACCGTATTTAGGTAATATATCCAATTTTAGTACACTTAGTCATAGAGATAAAAACCAATATACCGTATTAAACCCTTGATTTGTTACAGGATTTGTTGACGGAGAAGGATCTTTCTCTATGTCAATCTTTAAATCTAAAACTGCGGCTATAGGTTGAACTATTGAACCTTGTTTTATTATTACCTTACATAAAAAGGATATAGAAATATAAAAAAAAATTCAAACATTTTTCGGAGTAGGTATAGTTTCATTAGTCGGTGAGAAAGTAGCACGTTATAGAGTTAGATCTAAACTTGAATTAAAAGTTATATTGGAACATTTTAACCAGTATCCTTTACAAACTACTAAAGCTCGAAATTATATTACGTTCTGTAAAATTTGAAATTTAATTAATAATAAATATCACACTAATATAGAAGGTTTCTTAAAGCTTGTTTCTTTAACTAATAACTTAAATAACCCCTTATCCAACTCTTTATTAGATAAATTAACTCCGTTGGGTATATTGCCTAGCGTAGAGTTGGAACTAGCTTGGGAGCAACCATTTAACAAAGACTTGAACCCTTGATGAATATCAGGTTTTACTACTGGTGAAGGTTCATTTACATACTTTACACGTAACCGAAAAAAAGCTAACCATGAGGTGGTGAAAGATTACACTTTAGTATACGAAATAGGTCAAAGAAGTGACAGTTTACATGTATTAAACTTAATAGCTAAAACATTAGAATGCGGTAAAGTATATAGTGAAATGAGGGGTGTAAGTAAGTATAGACTAGTAACTAGAGTACAAATTTTAAGTATATTAGTACCTTTTTTTGAAAAATATCCTTTGCAAGGAAATAAAAATTTACAGTACAAAATATGAGTACAGATAGTAAAAATACTAGAAACAGAAGGTAAATCTGAAGAAAGAAATAAAATAGTTGCACAATTAGTAGAACAATTAAGCGAACTAAACAAATAAATGGAAATTTGTCTAAAATACGGCATTATAACCCTAGTGTAGCAGAAGCTTTTAATTCTGTAGAACATATAGCATAATGTGTTCTTAAAATCAAGCTAAATTGCTGGAAATCCTTATATTTATAAGAGAATCAGCAGGTAAACTAAGTTATTTGAACTTTTTAATATAAATTAGTATCTTCAGAGACTACACGCTTGACATACTAAAAATATGAAGATATAGTCCAATTTTTACTGTGAAGTAAAAAATGGAATGATTATCTATCTAGCCTTTTTGGCCCTAATTTTATTGTTATTTATTTATATATCATGCGGTGTTAAAAACAAAATGAGATTTACAAATAAAGCTATGCAGTACGCACAAAATGAAAATAATTATAAAGTAAATATAAATCAAGAGTTTTTACATTGATTTAGTGGATTTACTTTTCTAATTTGTTGTTCCATAGAACAACAAATGACGCTGAAGGTAATTTTTTAATAAGTATAGATCGTAATTATGTAAAATTAAGATTTAAAATTAACTTACATAGCGATGATGTAGAAGTTCTTCAAACTATACAATCAAATTTAAAAATAGGCCGAATAGTACAAGAACCTAATTATAATCGTTGTTCTTTTATTGTAGAAGATAAATCTGGTATCGAAACAATATGTTCTATTTTTAATAATTATACTTTACAGACTAGTAAAAAATTAGATTTTCAATGTTTTAATGAAGCTATGCTTATTAAAACGAAAACATCCAAATTATCCGACTCTTCTTTAGAAAGAATATTATATTTAAAAAACAGTATGAATTCTAAAAGAGAAATATTTACATATAATACAACAAAATCTCAAATAATAATAGACCCAAACTGACTTATAGGTTTTATTGAAGGTGAAGGTACTTTTAGTATTAAAACAGGGTCATCCTTGTATTTTCAAGTGGCTCAAAAAAAAATACAAATCAAGAATGTTTAAATGCAATAACAGATTATTTAATAAATCGATCATTAAAGACTAAGTATTTTCATACAAAAAATAATAAGATCTCACCTTTAAGTATTACAAGCACAACCAATCTTAAAACAAATGTAGTATCTTTAGTAGTTGCTAACATAGATGCTCTATATTACTACATTTTACCTTTATT
>JMQE01000455.1:0-42420 GCA_000731825.1 Hypocrella siamensis
GGGGGGGGGGGGGGGGGGGGAAGGAATGGAGGAGGGCAGGTTCTCGGTTGCCAGTCATACCAGCGTCGTCATGATCACCGTCTAGAAAATGATCGTCGAGTACCATTTCTGGGTCGTATCCGTTATCGTCGCCCATGATAGCTCGTGCCATATTGTCCAGCAAGTCACCGGGTCCCATGCCGTGAATGTGAGCCTCTTCATCACCCCGCGCTTCGTCATACTCCAGGCCGTCCTCGTCGGCATCCTCGTCTCCGTCAGCGTCACTTTCGCTTTCCCAGCCGGAGTCGCCGTCTTCATCAAGATCGTTTCCATCCTCGACAATCTCTACTCGATCATCAATGTCCTCCATGTCAGCAGAGTCCACATCATCTTCTCCATCCTCGCTGTCCTCGTCGTCTTCGTCATCGTCCCCTTCATCATCATCATCATCCATGATCACTTCGACGACCCCAGGCTCACTATGGAGGCCTTCGATATCACCGATTCCGGTAAGCTCTTCGTCCTCGTCGCTGATGTCATCTTCACCATCTGAGACGTCATCATCCCCGTAGTCCATCTCCTCCTCGTCATACTCATCCCCATACATGTCTTCATCGTCGTCCTCATCTTCATCGTCAGACTCGTCGTCTTCAGCCCGAGGTTCAAGCATGCCAAGTGCAGAGTTGCGATAGAGGTCCGGAGTCTCTTCCCTGTCATCCTCATCAGGGTCGGAAAGCGAGGACGACGATGCAATATCTTCTTCGCTGCTGCATTCACCAGCTGCCGGATCCGGTGGAAGAATATTGGACTGGCTCAGCTCTTTGGCAGTGCCTGTCAAGACACGCAGGACGCGAAGAATATACTTGATGGCCCGTTTCACTCCAGGATAGCTGAGATTGATCTCAGCAATCGAGGACGTGAGCTTCTCGACACAGCCCTTTTCGTACATCAAGCGACGCAGCTGAGCTTGTGAACGGGACTGGAGATGATCGCCGCCCCTGTGATTTGCATTCTGGTCGCGCTCCCTCTCACCTATCATATGATGCATCAATTCAGCCAGGCATTGCATACGTGAGTACCGTGTTTCCAAGGGTTCATCGGCAAGCGGAGCCTTCTCGTAGGCCTTCAACATTGTGTCGATGACGAATTTGCGAACAAAGAGAAGATCAGAGTTATCATCGTATGCGAATTTGTCCGCTGTGCGATCCGTGAACTTCTCACTCGTCTTGCACACGAGGGCTACCAAAACTTTCTGGGTAAGGGAGGCCGTAGCTGCTCTCTTTTTCGAAGCAACGGTATCGGTGGTGCCGCTCAGGTTGCCCTGGCAAAGTAAATCATAAATCAGGTAATTCAATATACTTGTGCGCGGCTTGATGGGTGTAGTCGTAGACTGGGGCGGTGCACTTCGCTTGAAGTTGATGAACTCGACCTTGGATCTCGTGTAGCTCTGCAGAAGTTCCGCCAGGCAGTTGAGAAGAAAACATCTGTATACGAATATTGGGTGTTCTTCGGCTTTGAACACGGGTTTTGCCTGCTTCTTCTCTTTACCGTCGGCTTCGGAATGGTCCTTCGAGTCCAATTTGTCTGATTCTGCTGCCGTCGCGGGCTCTGCATTTGAAACGGTCGTAGCAGACGCATCTTTGTCGTCTACCTCGCGGTAATTCACCAACTCGCACAACAGGAAGTGGATGACCCCGTCCAAATTCTCAACGACGGGGCGCTTGGCATCGTGATGGGCTTTTGGCGCGTCCGTCATGTCCACCTCCGCAGTCTCCGTGGTTTGTTGAACAGAACCAGTGCCGTCCTCGTCGGCAGGCCCTTTCAGATCCTGGACCTTGTCTTGCCGTTCTGCATCCTTCCAGGTCAGGATCTGCGGCCTGCCCGAGTCTCCGGACGGTGCATTCCACCGCGAAAACTGGAAAAGCTCATTTGTGACTTCGACAAATAAGTCTGGGGCGCGAAGAGCAACGGGAGCCATGGCTCGCAGGTACATAGCTACGTCAGGTTGGCTGCGCTGACGCTGCAAGTTGGGAAAGTCTGCGCGAATCTCGGCGCGCATAATTTCTTTGATGACGTCATTGTCTTCAATGATGTGTCTGAGGGTTGTGATCATGAGCGTAACAATCCTTGTCTGCTTTAGACGCTCCGATCCGAAGCCTGATAATTGTTTCGCCATCAAAAATAAGCGTTGCAAGTTTTTCTTTTGCCCGACAAGTTTTGCCATGCTCCTCTTCCGCGTTAGAATGACGACTACTCTGAGGACTGCGGTCGCCAGAATCTCCGCCTTTCCTATGCGCGGCAGTAGCTCTAAGACCGCCTCCAATATCTTGGTGCGATTCTCCTCGCTAACCAGAGGCAATGCGGTCCGAACAACCGGTTCGGCAACGGGGTCATCCAGAGACTTCGGAGCTTTCCACAGCACAGGCACAGGTCGCTCATCGTGACAGAGGAGAATTTCCAACACGAGAAGAATGTACGGGATCCACGGGGGAAGATCATCTGTGGAAGATGAGCCCGGCACCCTCAAGAAAGCTACGTACTCGTCGGTCTTATCGGCGAGTGTTTGCGTATTGCACTCGAAGAATTTTTCGTCTTGGAGCAGCAGAGCCAACAAATGTGCATATGCAGCGATGCACTCTCCGTTGTTTCGCTTCTCTTCCTCATCAGAGGCCAGGGAGGAAAGTGCGTTTGTAAGAAGGTTGGCAACTTCTTGCTGGGACTCGACATTCTGTCTGCGCAAAGCGATTGCTGAGATCAAATCTGAAACATCTATTGCAGCTTCGGGGTGGACTCGGATGACGTCCAGACATTGGCCGATCAGATTGCGACGGAACTTTGTACGCTCATCATCAAGCTCTTCCTTGATGGAAGCTAAATCAATCTCTGCTTTCTCCTTGTCCGAATTTGCAGCAAATGAAGCACGTGCAGCCTGTTCTGCAGACGATGGGGTAGGGCTTTGCTCTGCTGAAGCGTTGTTGATCCGACGGTCAACGTACATCATCACATCATCGGGTGTCGGCATATCGGGCAACGTGTCCAAGCCCTGAGGATCGTTTACTGCCACATCGGCAGCACCCGTTTGCTGTTGTTCCTCATTGCTTGGTGAATCCTCTTTCAAGGCGAGAACATCAGCGAGGTCCTCGGAAGGCACAGGATTCCGCGGTCCTGCCAGGCCATCCGCGTGAGCTTGGCAGTACTCCATGGTTGCGGCGTTGTGGCCATTGGCTCTGAAGATGGCTTCCTGGACAAGATCCTCGTCGAAGCCCGAGCTGACGGTGTCGGCAAACAGTTTTCGGTGAGAAGCCCATCGAAATCTGACATCGGTATATTTGAAGAGATTGAAGAGCGGCTTGTTATCCTTGGCCACAGACTGTGGTTCATGCTCTGCAGCACAGATAGTCTTCAAGATGTCGAGAAGCCTCTTGACCGTGGCCGAGGACAGTCTTTCAATGAGAGCGGATGTCCACAGGCCCATTATTGAAGGCAGAACGGCGGCACGGAATTCCACAACAACCTGTTGGTACGCGTTTGGGCTGTTCGATGATCGGTCGGATGGTCGCTGTATGCTGAAGTGATTATGCGTTTCCGAGAGATACTTGCCGTTGACAAGGACGTGGTACAAATCGAGGAGTTTCTTCAGACCGAACGCTGCGACTTTTGCCTTTGAAGATTCGTCCGAGCCACTGTCTGAGTCCTGTTGCGCAGAGGATGCGAAGATCTCCAATATGCTACTGAGCACTCTCAGACCGCCTTGCTCTTTGAAAGCAAGCAGGACAGGCATGATGATCTGCACGCTGGAGCGGTCACTTTGCCGCGTGGTAGGGTGATCGATGAGCATCTCGTGGATCGTGTGGAGCATAATGATCCAGTAATGGAAGTCTTTGGATGTCGGCCCTGGCTCCGCGACCGATCTTTGCAGGTGAGACAGGACCGTACCGGCCAATGCCATTGCGATTTCTAATTGTCTAGGCCGAGGATAAGGGTCCAGATGGTTCGGCTCGCGCCTGGGAAGTAGAGCTTTCCCGAGAGACTGGAACAAGGGAAATGAAGTTGGAATCATGGGATGAAGAAGGGTGCGCAGAACTTCGTAATTCATGAATCGTGGACTGGCCCTTTCTTGGTCTGTAGGCTGAAGAGGCGGCGATGTGTTGGCGCCATCATTGGAGCTCCAACTTCCGGCCGCGTCATTGAGGACGTCTGGAATTGAAGTCTCTGCACCTGAAGCGTCGCGATTGTACATGGAGCTGCTGCTGGCCGCCGGAACCCCCTGTCTGCGCAGAGACCAGCGTTGAGGGACGATGGAAAGTTCACCGGCCTCCTCGGCGAGAACGCCGCGCAGTAACGGCCCGATTGACTTGACCAAGTTCAGGTAGTAGTCGTACACGTTGACGGGATAAAATTGCAAGGCATTGGACCTGGAAGCCGTGAAGCAATCGGATATGATCTTGATGAAGGTTTGGGCATTCAACAGGGCTTTGACCTCACGGGTCGCTTGCGTCACGTCATGGGATTCCCCACGGTGGTCGTCAACCCAGGATCGCAAATCCGCTGCCACAAAATCGTAGAACAAGGGCGGGAGAGCCTCAGATTTGGAAGCCAGTGAATGCAACTGGTCCACGTTGGACTGTGCACGGCGCAGTAGAGAAGGCAGACCGCGGACTGGGGAATGTTCAATCAACTGAGAAACGACTTGATTCAAAATCCGCGAGGCAGCCGAGTCCCCATATGCTGCATCGAGACTTGGAGATTCGCAAATGTCAAGGAGCAATTCGATGCCGCCTTTGTTGACAAAACTGTCCTTCAAGATTGCATTGGAGAGATAGCCCGTCAAGAAATTGGCCAAAGCGTGGATGTATGGCGTGAAGGTCTGCGGCGGAACCACCTTGTTCGATGAAGATGGGTTCGTCTCTTCGCTACTCTTGGCCTCGTCATCCGATATTTGTGGATCTCCTGCCCCGTTGCGTCTTGTTTCCGTCGGCGCAGCTTTTTCCATCAGCGCGGGAACGAGTCGTCCGTCCGGGTGTACGGTCACGATGGCGCCGGCGGCGTTGGTCAGGTAAAGCCTTGCTCCCCAGTCCGCCTCGGTTCCCTTCTCGATGCCGAGCCAGCGCACTCGGGCAACCATGTCGATGACCGCATTGGAGATGGACGTTCTGAGTGGTGGATGGTGACGAGCAAGCTCATCAAAATTACCTCCGACGTGACTAGCGATGTCGTTGTCCCCTTGCATGCACGAGACATGGGAGGAGCTCTCGAAGATTTCGAGATAGCTATCAAAGACCCTTGAAGCCACAACCATCTTCAGCCCCATGTTGTTGAGGCAAATGGAGTTCAGAACTTGCGGAACAATATGGATGGCGTCTGCGGACGCCAGTATACCCTGGGCCGGTTGCTTATGTGGGGTTCTTCGAATTTCTTCATCGGAGGGAGGATGCGGGCGGTCGTCTGCATCTGCGATAGACGTCCTGGCAGAACTGTCGGGGGATTCAGCGTCAACGCCATCGCTTTGCGGGTCAGGTCGTTTCTGTTCTCCTCCCTGGTGATGCTCCGGCAGTGTCTTCCCTGTAATGGCCTCGATAAATGTCCTGATCATGCCGGTTTCTGAAATGGCGGCAAAGCTAGTGGGATCATTGTTGATGAAGTCACTCAGAATTGTGACGGCATGGGTCCAAACAGCGGATCCAAAGCTCCGCTTGTCTGCCATGATCCCGCGCAAACTTTGAAGTAGGTCAGATTTCTCTGCAAGATTTCTTAAAAGGCGATCAGTGTTGCCGCCGTAGCTGTACGAGTTGGTCATGATGTGATGAACAAATTTCAACAGCCACTTGAGAGTTTGTTGCTGATAGTAAGGTATCTCATAGTCAACCGCTGCCGACTGCTGATCAATCTCGATACCATTCGATGACTGGAGCGAACTCTGAGCCTCTGCCACGGCGTACACAAGCAACCGAGCGACAGCATCGAGGCCATTCGCGTTGAAGAAGGCCGTGAATGCATTCTGATATGTCCAAATCAGGCCATCAAGAAACGCCAACACCATGGAATGATGGCGTTGGGCAATTTGAGACCGAATGTTGAGAATCTCAACCAGGATATCCATGAGTCCAGCGGAGACCATCTCACTTCCCACGCGCGTGGCCATGGAGAGGTGCAGTGTGAGAGAAAATAGATTGTTCCGCCAATCGTCTTCTTCGGTCGCCTGGTCACCGGCATCGGCATCATCATCATCAACTTGCATGCCTGCTACAGCCTTGCGGATGACGTAAAGCAAAATGCCGTGATTGACATTTGCGTTCAGGGCCGATAAGACGTCCTGGCATTTCGTGTTGAAGCCCGAAATCGCCTCAAGCAGTGCCAGGGAGAAGGTCTGCAGCCAGAGCGGGATATTGGCATGGCCATCCGCAGAGGGGCGTATGAGCTCTGCCAGCTGATACACCAGCTGATACCTTCTCGTCTCATCGATATCATGTCGGAGGATCTTTTCTACAAAGCTGGACTCGCTGTGGATGTAGGCCAAATTGGTGATGGCAAGCAGACGAGCTGCAAGCATCTGCTGACGAGCCTCGAGAGACTTCGTGATAGCCTTGGCAACCCGAAGCCGGTGGAAAAGCTCGTATCTCGCTGTTGTTGGCATGTCGGTAGGACAACGCTTCATCAAATCAAAGATGGACGTGTCTGCGATGGTCGACTTGGGCAAATCAAACGACTTCTGTCCATTTGATGGCTGCTCCTCCGCAAAGGCTAGAATACGAGACGGAATGGGAGATGATTCATCCGGTGCCGAAGCTCGGGGCCGAGGGACATGTTGCTGCGACCCGGATGTGTAACTGCGGCGAAGAGGTGTTGGAGTCGAAGGGACGGACGATCGAGCGGTCTCTTTTGGAGCGTCGACGGTGTCTGAGGTCTCCTGAGCGTAGTAGGACATCTTGACATCGCCCCAGCTCTGCCACCTTGCATTGTCCCACGTCGCAATGGCCACCAAGTCGTTTGCGTGGGTTGGGGCGGAGCTTCGAGCATTGCCTCCATGTGCCTTCTCCTTGCCCTTGATCGACGAAGGGGTAGCAGAGCTCGTAGTGTCGGCCAAACTGATTATTGGCGTCTTGACAAATGGCGACGCAATCTGCTGGACGTGCTCCAATTCGATGTTGTAGTGGTTGGTCAACAAGGCAGAGCTTACTTGTCTGGAGGGATTCTGGATACGCTTGACAGATGCCTGATACCTCTGGGCCAGCTCGGAGCCAACCTCCAATGTTGCGATCAGGACAGATGAGGAGGCGGTGTTCAGGAGGTAATTCAGATGAGCGCTGCTCGCGTAGATGCTGCGATTCCCACAGTGTTCTAGGAGCATGCGGGTAAATCGCAACACAGCTTCTATCAGGACCCTATCGCCGTCGGGGGGGTACCCAAGCTTTTGCAGCTCCTTATCCGCAAGATTTGGCTCCGCACCAGGCGCATGGTACCGCAGCTCCTGTGACAGAATATCCACGGCGAAGTCGCGCGGCTGTGGACCTTGGTCGAGTTTGTACACTTGGCAGAAACGCTCCAAAATGGTATCAAATCGATTCAAGAGAGGTATCCAGTGATACAAATCACCTCTACCGAAGGGCCATCGTGATGGGAACGACAATAGAAATTTTGGCAGAGACGGCAGATCGGTCGAGGATGCAGTTTCGACAAAGCGCTTCAGCCATGGTGACTATCAGGGTTTGTTTGTCAGACATGAGGCCATGAGGAAATATGATTTGGAAAGGGGTTTGGTATATTTTTGTTTTTACCTGAGTCTCCTTGTGCTTAGACTGCATTGTCTTGGTAATTTTGCCCATGATGAAGAGCACGAGCGGCAAAGCCGCGGAAACGAACCAAGCTCCCCCTCCACTGCAGTCTGGCTTCCTGTTTGGGCAACAACGCTGCGAAGAATGGAGGAGCGCCCTTCGAGGGACAACTCCTGACGTCTCACACAGCGAGAGCTAGGGGTGGCAAGGCAGTGGTCAGGATGATGCCTGCGGAAATTCCCCTCTTTCAGTCCGCCCAGGAAATGGGGATGAGCAAGAGTGGAAGCGGCGAAGAAGACACCAAGCGAACGGCGACGCCGGGCAACCGACAGACTCGCCGGCAGACGTTGAGTCGAATCGGAGGCTACGACGGCAATGAAGGATAAGCCACAGTCGTCTTGCGAGCTTTTCTGTCATGCCTCGCGGGCGTCAACGAGCTTCCAGAGAGCAACCAGAGTGTCAGGACGAGTGCAGGACGCCCAAAGACAGCTCCGTCAGGGTTGCAAAGAAAAGGAAGAGACAGAGAGGGCGGTGCTGTGACGATGGCTCCCCAGGCGGGATTTGGGCTGCCGGGCGCTACAGGGGGGGCTTTTGATGGCGAGAAGCACAGCAGGCGGATTGTGAAGAAGCGAGATGCTCTCTGTTGGGAGCAAAAAAAGACTTGAGCGTTTCTTGACTCTTAGAACGTGATGAATCCAGAGTGGGGCTTTGCGTAATACGGTAACCTACAGGCTAGGAACCTACCAGAAGGGATACTACTGGTAGTGGACAGGTCATGGGTGCATACCTAGTAGGCATAGTGGCCGTAGGTAAGTTGGGCAAGCAGGAAGGTACGTCACTGTACGGAGCACGGAGCACAGAGTACCTCAGTTTGCGCACTTTCTAGAGGCCAAACTTGGTAGCTTCCGCTCCAAACATACGTCGGCGCCGGTTTTTACTTTAAACTTCAACGATGTCTCACGTCATTGATCAAAGTTTGCAAGTAGAGCTTGATTGAAAAAAAAAAAAAGTGGAAGTAAAAAGGAAAAAGAAAAAAGAAGAAAAAAAGAAAAAAAAAGGAAAAAAGGAAAAAGAAAGAAAAAAGAAAAAAGGTAGCAGTCGGCTTGCTGGGTTGCTCGCTCGCTTGATTTGTTGGGTTGTCTGCTGCATGACGCGGCGGCCGATCATCACACCTTGTCAAAGTGATTTGAGCAGCTTCCTTTGAGATACGATGAGAGGCGGTCTACTTGCACAATCCCGTGCAAGCGCAATCAAATGTGCGAGCTGACTGACGGGGAAATGAAGAACTTCCTGTAGCTATCCGCCTGCCAGCCATCCAACAAGTTTCCCAAGTATTCCCAAGCAATAGGTCGCCATACAAGAGACAGGTATCGGTCGAAGTCTATGGGAGGGGAATGCCACATTGCTGCCTACCTATGTATATGCAGGTCTCCGTCCGCTTGGTTGCTCATCCGAGGATGGTCATCCGCGCAGAGAAAGGCAACGAGAAGATGGAGGGGCGCGGAAATCCGCGTGTGGAGGGCAGTATCGTGGTCGGAACAAGTCGTGATGACTGAACGGATCGCGCCCAGAAGATGGTTTCTTGGTGCCGAAATTGGTACAACACCGTTCTTGTCGTGAAGACTGCTCGAGACGCGGTGGCTGCGCAGTGGTGTTGGTCCCGGAGTTGCGGGTGATGGTGGTGGTGGTGGTGTTGGTGGTGGTGGTCCAGTGATGGCGGTCCAGTGTCTTCCGGTCGGCGCTGTCTCAATGTCTCAGGGTGTCAGTCAACCAGGAACAAACAGTATGAAAGTACCGGGACGTAGTCCACCAGACACGCTCTGCCGGCCCCGAAGCCCGAAGGCCCCTGGCCGTCTCGGCACGCCTAGCCCCCAAGCCCTGATGAAACATGAAGCCTTTTCATCCCGGCCCGCCCTTTCGCGTTCGTCCTCAATAATCCGTCCGATCTTCTTCATCGACCTACCACCACTGCGCCAGGAATCGCCTAAGGCTCATTTCTGCACGCCCAAGTATTATTTATCCATTCACGTCTCCAAATCGCCAGGCTCGGCAAGCTTTACTGTCTGTTGACCGCGTCCAATTATCGATTGTAAAACGAAGACTCTTGTCTTTCCTTCCCCCCCCCCCCTTCCGGCGCGCTTTTCTCCGTCCCGCCTCCCCTCCACAAATCTCGAAAGGGGCAGTTGACCCAACAACCCTCCGCTTTCATCTGTACTCCCGCCGCACACATCTTCCAATTTCTGTGCTCACCTGCAGTCTGGCCCGAGTCTTGCCTTGCGGCGCTGTGCGGCACGCAGCTCTTTGCTTTGAACCATTTCACGCCGTCTTCCTGGCTCCCATCTCGGTGCCGATCTCGACGCTCGTTCTGATCCTATCGACTCCCTCGCGACCTGCCAATGGCCGCGCCTTGAACACGGTCAACTCGCGCTGTTGACTTCACAGCATCCACGATTGCCTCGCCCATCTAGACCCATCTAGACCCATCACGACCAAAGACGTGGAAGCAAAATGTCGCTGCAGGGCGGCGGCGATGCATTTGCGGAACCTCACGAGGACCATAAATCGCGACCAGAGTCCACCGCTAGCTCGATCCCTAATACTGTGCGTCTCTTGGCACAAGCTCTTCTCTGCTTTGCCTACTACTGCTTCATACTGACCCCCCACAGGGTGAGGAAGCGGACTCGTTTGAGGATGCCGTCGATAACGCAGATGACACGGCAGACGGCCCTGCAGACGACCCTGCGGACAGCCCAGGAGACAGCCCCGTTCACAGCCCCGCAGACATTGTCGACTCGGCATCAATGCGATCTTTGACTAAACGATCCGTTTCTGCCATTCACTCGCCGCTGCCTCAGGCGGAAACAGACGCAAAGCACGATGAGCAAGACCCCTCAAACGGCGATGAGAAAACGGACGGCCTCGACAACCAGATAGACACTTCCACAAATGGACCAACGACAGATTCTAGACGGACATCACCACGCCACTCGAATCGAACCTTGCGCACGTCCAACCTGGATCAGGCCAATCTTGACAATGTGAACCTGGATGATGAGAACCCAGCAGATCCAGAAAGTTAGGCTGATCAATCCCACAGAACGCGTGATTCCGGCTAACTGTTGTCAGAACCCCCCGAATCGTCTGAAAAGGAAGTTGCCAGTAAGGCGCTGTCATTGAGTAGCATCACCAACGCCCTCCCAGCCATGCCGTGGGCTCCTGCTGCCGAATCCACGTCCAAGAGCCCAGGGCCGTCTTTGAATGCTGCCGGCGTTCCTCCACTAGCTAGCCCTGGGCCCCCGGCTCGGAAACTCTCAAGTCCATTCTCCTGGTTGTCGCGAAACTCCAACAGCAAAGACAAGGATCGCGCTGCGTCGCCGCCGTTGAATTCCGTCCGACGTAACACGGCCAGTTCGATAGCGACGCTGACTAGCAATCCCGAGATGATGCTCAGCAAATTAGAGGAAGAGACCGAAGATGTCAATGGGGTGAATGGCTCGCAGACTGAAAGCCTCAAGGACAGATTCAAGGTTTTGAGAATGCGAGAGGAAGCAGGCGTTCATCATATGCCATCAGGCCATGGCGACGGGCAGGGGGATGCGCCGGCAACGGACGGTGCCGACGGCGAGGGTCAGCCTGGAGAGAAAGGCAAAACTGCCGTGCCGACCTCCAACCATGACCTAGCGCCCGGGACTGTTTCAGGCATGAATGCTGGACCTTCGGCGATTCAGGATCCTCAAGTTGACTGGGACTTGTGGCAGTCGGTTGTCTACGAAGGTCCGGCCGCAGTCGCTCGCACCAGCCCCGAGGAGCTGAACAAAGCTATAGCCGCGGGCATTCCAAATGCCATTCGAGGAGTCATCTGGCAGGTGCTGGCACAGAGCAAGAATGAGCAGCTCGAAGTCACGTATCAGAATCTTCTGGCACATGATGACCAGGACAAGAGAAATAGCGGCGGCAGCACAACGGAGAGCTCGGCGAGCAACAATGGCAACTCAGCCAGCACCCAAGGTGAAAGCGTCAAGTCATCAGCATCGTCGCTGCATTCTAATCAATCCGTTGCGCAAGGCGGCGGATCACCAAGAAATGAAAAGAGTCAGGAAGCCATCGCAAAGGCGCAAGCTGCCGCTGCCACTGCCGCTGCCGCTGCCGCTGACAAGAAAAAGAAACAGATGGAGGACGCCGCGGCACTTCAGAAACTGGAAAAGGTCATTCGACGTGACCTTGGTGCGAGGACGAGCTTTTCCAAGTATGCGGCAGCCGCCGGGCTTCAAGAGGGCCTTTTTGGTGTTTGCAAAGCGTACGCCCTCTACGACGAGGGTGTCGGCTACGCACAGGGCATGAACTTTTTGATTATGCCGTTGCTTTTCAACGTAGGTGCACATCATGACGACACTGACGCGGGTCGCATGACTAACCACTTGTGTCCAGATGCCGGAAAAGGAGGCCTTCTGTCTGCTCGTCAGACTCATGCACCAATATCATTTGCGCGACCTGTTTGTCCAAGACATGCCTGGGCTGCATCTTCATTTGTATCAGTTCGAGCGCTTGCTGGAAGACTTGGAGCCGGCCTTGTATTGTCATCTGCATCGAAGAGGCATCTCCCCCCATCTCTTCGCCACGCAGTGGTTCTTGACGCTCTTTGCCTACCGTTTCCCGCTCCAGCTCGTTCTCCGCATCTACGACTTGATTCTGTCCGAGGGTCTCTCTGCGGTTCTGCGGTTTGGCATCGTGCTGATGCAGAAAAACGCGCCGACGTTGATGGGCATTTCCGACATGCAGCAGCTCACCACATACTTGAAGGACAAGCTTTTCGACGTATACATTGACAAGGACCCCAGCCAGGGCAGCATCCTCGAGAACGGCTTTTTCGGAAGCTCCAGCTCGAGCATGGATAAGGAGGTGTACAGAGCAGACCAACTCGTCAGGGACGCGTGCGAAGTCAAGATTACGCCCGAGACGCTGAAGACGTACACCACCGAGTGGGAGGAGAAGACAAAGGCCGAAAAGGACCGGGAAACAGAGTTGCACGATCTGCGATCGGCGAACCAAAACTTCGCGGTCCAGATTCGCAAGCTACAGGATCGCGTTCAGGCAAGCGACAGGGAACAGGCCGTCTTGCTCACAGACCTCGTGCACACTCGGGTCCAAAACGAAGAATTACGAGACGAAAACGAGAGCCTCAAGGGCCAAGTCAAGGAACTGAGAAATGTGATTGAGAAACAGCCCCTCGAGATTGAAGAGGCGTGGAAACTGGAGAGGGACGATTTGATGAAGCGAAACGCAAAGGTGCACGAGGACAATGAAAACTTGGCAAAAGAAATGGCCGAGCTCGAGGATCAGCTGGTCAAGACAAAAATGCAATATGCAGAGGTACGCTACGCCGCGCCGCAAAAAAAAGGAAGAATCGCGTCTCCGCTTCACCTCCCAAGTTTTCTGTCCAGCATTTCTACATGCAATCCAAGTGCTGACATTTGTTTTTTTTTTTTTTCGCTCAGATCAACGATCAACACGAAACACTGAATCGGAGATGGGCTGATTTGAAGCGGCAATTCGCCTAAGGGCGATGGCTATTTATTAGCTTGATGTGCGTGGGCGGGGCTCAGTTTGAAGATTGCAGCGCAGCAGCTCGCTGTTGGCGGAAGAAGCCAGTCTCTGTCTGACATGGAAATCACTACTTCCTTGCTTTGCAATGTCACTCCCGATTCGAGCCATGGCATGGTTTCATCAATAAGGGGTGGGAAAAATGAAGGAGGAAAAAAAGGGTACATGGTCTGCATTTCTCAGTGAGAAATGAGAAAAGGGAGAAGGGAAAGGGGGAAATCCAAGCTGATTTTACTGTACACTGATATCGGCACATCCCTTCATGACATCTCATTCCTCAGATTTGGTCTTGCGCTGCATTTTTTTTTTCCTCTTGTGGTGATAGATCGTTCCTCTCAGGATGAAGCGTCTCTGTATCAAAGCGATGGGGCAATGGGTAAATGAGCAAAGCAGCGGACGAAGCACATGTATAAGACAGAGAGAGTGTGGCAATTTGGGCAAAAACAGAGGTTTCTTTTTCGGGAACACAAAGAATGCACAAAATCTTCACGCGGATATCCTTTTACATTTCATTCGTGACCATTCTAAATGGCCCTTTCTACTATTGGTGGTGTGTGTGTGTGTGTGTATATGTTTGGGGGGGTTGTGCAATAGGGTCAATAGTATTAAAAGTAAATATGACAATGAAATCTCGAAAAACAAGCCACGTTGGGGTGGTGACGGAACACAGACAAAGACTGCTACAATGCCGTCCGTACATGCAGTGGTATGACAAAGGTTTTTAGCCGCCAGACCACACCTCGAGTACCTTAAGGCGGCCAAAAACATCTATCAGGATACTATAAATACCTAGTAGAACTAGGTATTGATAGGATACTATAGGTTTTAAGTAAAGGTAGGTATATATAGTATCCTGATAGATATTTTTGGCCGCTTAAAGGTACTAAAGGTGTGGTCTGGCGGCTAAAAACCTTTGTTATAACTTATAACACTGTAGGTGGCAGGAGAAAGCCCAGATGAGAAGACGAAGAAGTTCGTCCTGCTTCCTCTCAGCGACACTGTGTTTTGCGTCGCAAAGAGCTCTTTATCTTACCATCTCGTGTGCCCAAGACGACTTGAAATTATCCCCCAAACACATTCCAAATTTAGGTACGGAAGCACACACGCACATGAGAAAGGGGGAAAAAAAGGAGGTTAAGGGCATGATTGATGTAAAGTCACAAAACTGTTCCCCATGACGCCCAAAATCGCACAGCCATATGCAGAAAATGGCATTACGAAATTCGTTTTGTTTCTCTTGCTCTCTCCTGTTCGATTGTTCTGCCCCCGCTCCTCTGGCCTTCCCTTCATCCAGCGTCTGGCTTACTTGTGCAGCTTTCGCTGGTAGAAGGCGAGCTCCTCTCCTTCCAGGATGTAGCCGTCGCAGCGGCCAGACTGGCCAGGACGGCTGGAGATGATGGCATACAGGCGACCAGCCTCAAACTGCTTCTCTACAGCTGACTCGACCTTGCCGTGGGCGGCGTACCGCTCGGCCTGCTTCTTCTCGACCGACTTGCTCTTCTTGACCTCCTCCTCGGTCTTGCCCTCCTTGGCAGCCTGGGCTCTCTGGCGTCTGCGGCCGAGGGGCTGGCCGTAGTGAGCCTCGTACCACTGTCTGAAGGGGGCGGCGTCAACCTGGACAACGGCACTGCGTGTCAGGGTATTGGTTCGGACCAGCTCGTTGTTGGACGGATGGTAGGCGACCACGATGACACGCGTCTTGCGGGTACATCCCTCCGAGGCCCAGGCGAAGTTTCCCGAGTCGAGACGGAGCGCGCGATACTTATGGTTCCCGCCACGAGTACGAACGGTGTGAATGCGCTTGGCGCCGATACGGGTGTTGGCACCCTGGCGGCCAAGTTCGAAAGCGCGCTTCTTCCCTGTTGGCAAAAAAGGTCAGAACGCATGGTTCATCAAGGGCTGCTTGATTAAGCCTCCTTCATGGTGCCCCCTGCGAGAGCAGGCGGCTAAAGAGGCAAAAATCATACAACTTCTCGAGACTCATACGGGCTTTCGAGTGTGTTGTATTCGGGTTTATAATGCAGGTCTGTACGCACGGTAGTAGGCGCGCTTGGCACCGGAGGCGGAGCGCTTGTGGCGAGAGTCTCGAGAGATACCCATGATTGCGAGCTCTGTGGAAAGGAGAATCGTTAGTATTTGGTTTCATCTTCTTTGAATTTGATTCCTTTTCACCACGCAAGAAATCTGGCAATGGGGCAAGAATCAGGAGGGAGGAAAGAGAAGACAGAGAGAGATCGGCAACAGCTCGTCAAAGCCAAATTGGTGCCGAAGTAGACTCGTGGCGGAGTGAGGGCAATATTTCAGATCTGAATGACTGAAAGTTTGACGACAAGCAATAATATCTCGTATCGTATCGTCCCGGTCGTGCCTCCAGTCGATTCTCTCTTTCTCGCATCCCGTAGCAATTGTCAATGTAGACTTACCTGCTAAGAGTGCAGCACCGGGCAACCAGATAGGTGATGATGTATGTAGGCAGGAAAATGCTCTGCGTGCGGATCGCTTCACAAATTGCTAAATTGCGATGAAATTTGTGGTTGTGGGTTTCACTAGCCCCAAGCGTGGCACCACCAGGGTTGCGGAAAATTATTGTGCCGATGCAACTGCTGTCCCACTTTGAATTGAGCGTCGTCTGCATGCTTGTATCCACCGCCATGAAAGCTCTCACCGAATTCGCATGGCTTTACTTCCATTAAGCGGAGGCAATGGCGCCGCCTGTCCATTGTGAATTGTCGCTGATATTCAGGAAAAACTTGTACTTGCTACGCTTTCTGTCTAGCTATATGCGTGCTCTGCCTTCTCGTATTCCCAGCCTCAGGAGCCGTGCCTCTTGATACGACCTCGATGCGGCCCTGCTCTGATCCTGTTAAATTCAAAATTGACTTCAGTGCTCGCTATCCTCCTCATCCAACTCGAACATCGAGATGTCCTGCAGACCGCTTGCCTTTCCGATAGCGCAAAAGCCCTCCAACCTCCGCAGTAGCCCTTGAACTTAACTTTTGGATCATTGTTAAAAAGCATGCATCGCTATCTCTCCACCCCAAAGATTCTAAGCCGCCTCAGTCGTCCAAATCTTCTTCCATTTCCAAAATAGCTCTCTGCAAGTAGCCTGGAATCTCTTCCATTTTAAGCTCTTCTTCCTCTTCAGTTGATGACAGTATTTCAGAGGCCGATGACACCGGCAAAGGAAAGCAAAGGTCGTCCGTCAAGTCCCACGTCAGCAACTGCTCTGTGAGTCCAGGAGGACCGCGAGCTGCCTTTTCGTATTTGCGAATAAGTGAACAGAGTCTCATGATGGCTGATCTCGGAAGTGGGAGACATCTGCAATGATGCAGCGAAGATTTGTCTGCTTCTTCTTTGAATTGAGCCAAAGTAGGCCAGTCTCCTCGCAGCTTGCCGTCACGCGAGGCTTGTTTTCTGAAACACGTGTTCGAAGCGAACACTGGAGACAGATCGTCATGAAACGATTTCTGGAGGAGAAGAGGTACAACTTTGGTGGAAGAGGCTTTCCGACTCTCCAGCATCGCCAGTCGTTTGCTGACAACTCGAAGTAAATTATTCCTCACTGCATCCGCCATTTCGGCTCGCAGTGCCGTCAACTCGGCTATACTTTGTGGAATGAATGGAGACTTGTCGGCGCCGATGTGGTGCAGATTCGTCATCATCTTGCTGAAACTCATGCGTTCTTGGGTTTCCTGGCTCATCCATCTCTTAGACTGGGACCACGATCCTGACTCTGCGACTCGCTGCGAGGCCCGATTTCGGGGCGTCGCTTGAAACATGCTGAAAGCTCCTTTGTCCGATGTTTTGAGGGAGGGGTTGGTCACGTCGTCGACCGAGCGCGACCGCCGCCTCCCTGGACTATAGTCCTCTGATGACTGCCATGAGTGCTGCGCTGCCTCATTCCAAGCGTTTGGAATAGCTGATGTGGAGTTCCGCGGTTGAAGCCTTCCCATCTGAGAGGACGGGCCGATGATGAAGGTGGAAGGTTGCTGGTTCATGCGATGCGAGACGGACGCCAATGGTTTCAAACGCTCGGTGGAGAAAGAAGAAGAAGACGCGAGTGATTCCTTGTCGGCGACATTAATACTGACGGCAACTCAAGACCAGCGAGATCGTGATCGTGATCGTGATCGTGATCGGCGAAACACGTTTTGCACATACATTTTCTTTGTAAATCCCAGAATGAGACTGCTGATCCGTCTCATAATGAAAGCGCCCTTTTGATGTTTTGACAGCTGGAAAGGGCTCGGCGCTGACTTGTCGGGGTGTTTGCGAGACAATAGAATGGCCCCCATTGGCGCGTCGTCTGGAATTGGAAGAAGTCCATGCCACCGGATTTAAGTCACGAGGCGCATGGTTACCGTCTGTCCCGCTCCAATGATACTGTGACTCGACTTCTGCAATCGATTGCTTGGCGATGCTCTGAGCAGAAGAAGGTGTCTCGGGGCTCCAATGTTCCAACGTAGGGAAGCCCGTGTCCGTCGCTCCGCCGTTGGCAGTCATAGTAGCCCGTGAGGCTTCTGAGCAGATTGTATCTGGTGTCAGTGGACCAAGAGAAAAGGACTTCAGATGGGGATGCGGCGATGTATGACAACAACCTTCTGCGACAGTGGCCTGGTTGTACCATCGGTATTTGTTCCAGACCTGGTGTGAGGCTGTGTAATTCACAGATGGAGGAGGGGCGTGTTCACCTGGACAAGTGGGAAACGATGCTCCAGCGTGTATCGGAGACTCTGGAGCAATAATATAAGAAC
Organism: Hypocrella siamensis; assembly: GCA_000731825.1. Lineage (NCBI taxonomy): Eukaryota > Fungi > Ascomycota > Sordariomycetes > Hypocreales > Clavicipitaceae > Hypocrella > Hypocrella siamensis. The sequence continues at coordinate 18,107 of JMQE01000455.1, forward strand.
GGCGTCCGGCATCAACCAAATCCGAATATGACTCGAGTGCCGAAGGCCGGATACCTGCAGCCCCAGCATCCTCGTCATCCAAGCTCATAAGAGACGAAGCAGGGTTCTTTCTCGGATCGGGACGCGGAGTAAAGTCAGCTGCGTGCGGATTCATGGTTGGACTGTCCAGCCAAAACCGCTGGGTGAAAACTGGAGGTCAAAGGTTGGAGCAAATAATAACAACGAGACAGAGATGAAAGTCAGCGTCGGCAAGATCTGGCCCATCGAGCATAAAGTCGGTTGGATGTATCAGCAACGATTGTCTAGGTCAGTGACTGTGCCGTCATTTTGAGCGTGGCATCCAGGCAGCGACCCGTCGCTTGCTGGCAGAGAGGCGCCCAAGTGATCAACTCGTGCCAGAAGCAGCAGCTGGCTACACAAAAAAAAACTTCTGCGGCATGGAGGGGGGGCTGGCGAGGGCACTAAGAGTGTCGAAATAAGATTTCCAGGTAAAAACAAAAAAGTCTAAATAATGCCTGTCGTGGCAGAGCACGGCGAGGCAGAGCACGGCAGAGCTAAGCAGGGCACGGCAAAAGCCGCAGGACACAAATCTGGAACAAGCCATGCCCGCGTCGAAGAGGGAGATGGAAGTGAAAAGGCAGCCAGAGCAAGGTAGCCAGGAAGGCAGGTAGGCAGGTAGGAAGGCAGGTAGGTCGTCGGCCGGCCGCCAGAGGTTGCCGGCTGCAACAGACGTCGTCAGTTGCGAGCCAAGCTGTGAATCGGGGGGTGCGTGTAAGCCTTAAGTCCGTGTCGTCCCAATAAGGCAAAGGACAAACAAACACATGTCACAAGCCGTCAGCTATTGGATCGGATCGCATGGCCCCATGGTTCTTTGCATATGGCAGCATCGGCAAAAGCAAACTCTTCACCAGAGGGCCAGTCCAGAGGGTTTAGTCATACCAAGTGGTAAGGCAGCAAGCAGTCTGATCCATAGAGCGGCTAGAAATTGACAGACGGAGTCATCGACGGCGGCTCTGATCCCTGTTGTCTCATCTTCAAAACTGTGAAAAAAAAAAAGAAAAAAAACACAAATAATACTACGTCTCCATATCTTGGTGCAAAGTTTCCATCTCCCAGTCAATTCTTGAGATGAAGTCTAATTTGTGCTGGTGACCGGGTGGATTCTATATCTAAGCTCGTGTGTCCCTGGGGCTAATTTATGTTCCCCCTTCCATGCGTCACCTGATCCACCCCGTCGCTCCTGCCACAGGGCTGGCCTGATCAGCAGTCGTGAGTGGGTCTCCGCATTGTTTTTCTTCGCACAAAGGTTTCCCAATCACGGAGGCTGCCGTTTCATAAATTGGCTCCACGTGACCGCGCGATGCCTCCACGCGACACTTGCATCGTACTTTAACCACGAGACTCTCTGTCCAGTAGGCGAAACAGGTCACTAAAGGAAAGCGTGACCAAGTCATCGACTCGACGCTCGTATTCTGGTATTTATCATCCACGATTGCGCGTTTCCAGAGCGACATGGACAGAGCCTTCTCCGACTCATGAGTTGCGTTGCATCTGTGTGAAGCCAATTAGCAAATCAGCCCATGAGCGGGTGTCCTTTCCTCCCGGGCCAACGTCGTGCAGAATTTCTCCAAAATGGCCGGCAGGGTCACTTACGATGGCGTTCAGAGTGAAAGAGGATGGAACATATTCGAGGGACGAAGTTTCTGGATTGCGACAAAAGTACCATTGAGGAGTCACATTGTCCAGCTCGTCGAGGTACCACTACCACCAAATCGCTGAAATCGCGGCTATGTCATGTATCATCGACTAACCTGCCACAGGACAATGGCGGGGTGATTGTGCCCCTGGAGAAGAATGCAGACATGCTCATCGCAGATCATGCAAGGAAAGACACGCCTGCAAATTCTTACTCGTGGCGATACGTCGACGACTCCGTCAAGAATGGCGTCGCTCAACTGGAGGACAGCTACCTCATCAGGCAGCAGTCCGAGAGTGCAGCAAGCAGACCTAGAAAGTCGACGAGAACCCCTTTCTCAAAAAGTGACGACGCTGCTCTCGCAGAATGGGTCCTGCGCCATCATAGAGATCGCACGGGGAATATAATCTATCGAGACTTTGCTCTAACTGTAGGTCCATTCAACATGCTGATGAGAAGATTCCTGACCCACTGATGATGAAGCAAAGCATGGGCGGCATCCTTGGCAGGCATGGAGGAACAGATTTGTCAAGACACTGGCCAACCGCTCAGACGAAGATTTGAGGAGACTGGCCGCGTCTGCGCGCGATGTCGTCGGTCACCATGATGACACCCCTGAACACTCAGATTTGCGTCAGGCGTCGCCGAAATCGAAATCAACTGTGAAGACGAAGCAAGGCTCCAACAGTGCCAGTGCGGGAACCCCTCCAACTACACAGGCCAGGAGAAGAGAGCCGAACATGACCCCCCAAAGCGCGCCTCATACGACGCCTCCAGTCCGCACCTCTGTCGCCAGAGCTCGTAACGATGCCGGACCTTTGCGGAGGAGAGAATCACAAGTCAGCCGGGGCTCGAGCTCGAGCGACGACGTTGGCTCTGAAACACAAGTCAACATGCGAGATCGATTTTTTCATGCCTTGTGCCTCTTTTATGAGGAGAATGGCCAAAGACTGAGTGAGCCTCGGGTCGGGGGCGAGCCGATGAATCTGTGGGATTTGAACCAAGCTGTGGAGTCTCAGAAAGTGCCATTTGACGAGGTGGACTGGCTCAAAGTCGCCGAGGACCTGGATTACGATATCTCGCATGACCAAGATTTCACGGAAGATCTGCGTCAGTGTTTTCACACGTACCTGGCGGATTTCGTCGAGACAATGACGAAATTTCACGCGAGCGAAGACGAAAGCGACGTCTCGGCAGAGGAGCCCCGTAAGAGGAACTTGTTGGTTCCGAGCATGATACCATCATCCCCTGCTGTCGCAGCGACCTACCGAAAAAGATCACTTGACGAGTCAGCGACCTCGTTGGAGAGATGCGCAAAGCGAAGGCGCCCGACCCGCACATATGAGATTCCGTCGACGCCGGAGCAAGAGTTATACTCGGCAACAGCACAGTCACCCAGCAACCTCAAGGTTCACGAGGCGGTTCGAGCACAAGAGACGAATGGAGGTTCGAGGCAGGGGGGTTCATCATCACCATCACCCACGCCGCCTTCCGCTCCCGACGTGGAAGAGGGTGACTTGAACGCAGAGGAGGCTTTGTCAGAGATCCACGTGCAGGCGGCGATGCCGCAGCTCGTGACTCATCAAAGCAACGTAGACGTGACTCCCTCGCAGCAATTGCGCTCGGAAGCCCTCGATACGAGCCCGATTCCTCTCAACCTCAAGCGTCGTCGGGCGGGCGATGGCGCGCAGGAGCTGCCCAGAGACACGGCTTCGTTTCGAGGGCGAGTTGGGACTGGTCAGAAGACGGCGAGACGCTCTCTTCCCGCATCGTTTGGGCCTCGTACCGGGAGGCCTCGGGCGCCGCCAGCGACCGAGACCAGCCACCACGTGGAGCCCCAAGCCTCCCGAGCTAATGCGGCGCGCGGCGTCAACAGCCAGAATCTCCGTGAATGCGTGGAGCATTATGAGTCCCTGGGCTATACTCGACCGGTGGTGGTCGAGTCTCTGAGGCGCACGACCTTGACGCCAGGCTGGCCGGCCACGTTGGTCATGGAGCAGCTCCAAAACAAGGGAGGCGTGCCTCACAACGTCGAGGGAGTGTGGACGGATGACGACGACGAGAGCCTTGCGATTGTCGACGATGTGGAAGGCCGAGGATCCTTGGCCAGCGCACAGCAAATCAGAAAGGCCAAACGGGACTTGGCACGACTTGTCGACAAGCACACGCAGACCGGAGTTGATTTGCGGCGCGAGTTTTTGAGCCAGCTGGTCAAGAGATGAAGCTTGTAGCAAGCGTTTTATGTGTGTCCATGTTGGGCTTTTATCCTTCTTCCTTTTTTGGGTTCCCGTCTGCCATTATTTTCTTTCTCGATATGCTTTTCGTTCTTTTATTTTTACATGATTGGGGAACAGGCGCTTTCATGGTTGGGAAACTTGATTGAAATTATGCATGTGTATTCATACGTGGATGGGCTTCAGTATCAGGGCGAGCAGAGATGATGGGAGAGAGCACACATGCAAACAAAACATGTTCAAGTCCATCGTCACATCATGTGTATGTAACATGATTCATGGAAAACAGCATGGGAAAAAAAAACTGAAAAAAAAAAAAAATAACCACCCTGTCGTCTCGCATCATCCGCGATGGGGCCCGTAATGCCACGCCTCACCCGCCATGTCAGCACGCACCTTGTACAAGGCTTCAGCCCTGTCCAGGAGAGTCAGGTCGACGTCAAAGACGACCATTTGCTCCTCGGGACCCATGGACCTGCCATCGCCGCCGAGCCTGCCCACCAGCGGCAAAGCGACCTGGCTCGCGCCGCAAAACGTCTTGCCGCCCGCCTCGTCCCTACCGTCCGGCCTGCCGTTCGGCGCGCCCGCATTCGCAAACACCACGGCCAGGCTGTTCTCAAAGGCCCTGGCCACGCAGACGGCATCGATGAAGGTCCTCTCGGATCCCTCGTGCTCGCCTCCCCCGTCGTCGTCGAGCCAGAATGACGGCGAAATCACGAGATCCGCCCCGTCGGCCACCAGCGCCCGGTAGGCCTCGGGAAACGCCACGTCCCAGCAGATGAGAAGGCCGACGCGCACCCCAAACGGCGTGTCAAAGGCTCCGTGAGGCGTCGCCACGTCCGCTGCCAAGTGAGGCCGTTCCGGATGCCACAGGTTCTTCTTTCCGTACCGTCCGAGGAGAGCGCCATCCGGACCTACAAAGTACGCCACGTTGACCAGACGAGAAGGAGCTTCGTCGCCGCCATCTCCTCCTCCTCCTCCTCCTCCTCCTCCATTTTCTTCTTCTTGTTGCTGTCCGGCCTCCGGCTCGACCAGCGTCCCCGGCACAATGGCCAGGCGCAGCTCCGCCGCTAAAGCCTGGTACCTGGCCAGGTAAGCCTGAGACTGCGCCGCCGTCGCCGCAAAGTCGTCGTGTTCAGGCACCCAGCCCACCAGGTGGTATTCGGGGAGCACGGCAATTTGCGCGCCCTGCGAGGCCGCCTCGCGGATATACGCCTCTGCTCGTGCGTAGTTATTGGCCAGCGCGAGCGGCTGCCGAGGCCAAAGCAGTGAAATGTCAGCCCCCTTTGCGCGCCCGCGGGGAAAAGTGAAAAAAAAAAGAAGAAAAAAAGAGAGAGTGAGAGTGAGTGAGTGACGAGTGAGTGAGTGACGAGTGAGTGCCTCCGCATGCATGAGTCGAGCAAGCAACGAAACGCCTCAAAACCTACCTCCGAGTAGAGCTGTATCACAGCAATCTTGATCTTTTTCGACATCTTCCAGTCTATGCTCGTGTCGATGAAAAGAGTGATCCTCGTTTTTCGTCCAGCCGCTCTTGAATGCTCTTTGACTGTCAGCTTGACCTGTGCTTGTCCTGTTTGATGATTGGATTGGATGGGTCCTTGTCCTCTGGCATCATCCAATCCTGGCGCCCTCCGTCGGCACGTTCCGTGCTGGTTCTTCATCAGCTCAATCACGGCCAAGTGATGCAATCTGCCACACATTTGCCCAAAGTAAATGATACAATTTCACCTCCGCCTAGCCCTCGTTATCTACTATCCCAGTGCATCTGCGCTAGCGCTTCACCCAGACCTTTCCGTTATTCTCCCACTCAATATGGTGAGGATGAGTCAATGCACGATAGATAAAAGAATCACCAATATCAACTCCAAGTTCCGCCCATAATTTTTTTTTTCTTCTCCTCGAGTCCCATCGATTGTTTCATCGTCTTTGTGTCGCCGTTCTCCACAGAGTTGTAAGCGTTTCTTCGCACCAAAAATCATATCTCCGCCTGGTCATTCGTAGATGAATTACTGATACTATTCGAAATGTCACCATCACTTGTCTTCCCGGCGGCATCCGCGGGAAGGAAATGTGACCGAAATGTTGTTTTGAATTGACCCATATCGAATTCCTTGGCGTACGATAGAAATAGGCCAGCTATTTCACCTAATCATTCAAGTTCAGTTTGAGACTTAGAACGGACGCCGCCTTTTTTGCTGACTCACCAATTCCCAACAATGCCAAATTTCTTGCAATCGAAGGCTGCAAGCCATAGGACCCCATTATCAGAGATGCAGCCGGGCAGACTATATGCGGCCACCAGCTAGTCCAACGGATCCCGACCAACGGCATTTGGAGAGCATTGAAGGAAGAAGTTGCCGCATCTAGCGACAACAACAATTGAAGCGTCTGATTTTGCGTACCCTCGAGAAGCTTTGAGTTGAGCTTATGCTTATCCGTGGCTGCGTCCGTCAGGTTGCTCAGAATGTCCAATTTCTTGTAAATGTTAGATTGGGTCAGGTGAAAGCTTTACAGTCAGACCTCACCTTTTCGACCTCTTCTTGTCTACGCAAGACCATGAGGATTTGTCCTTCTGATTTCTCCTAGAGCGAATCGCATCAGCCAGCTGAGCTACGAGAGTCAACTCATTTTTGGGGGTTTTTTTTTTACCATCTGTGTCTGCATCGACTTTGAGATCAAATTCGCATCCTTGACGGCTTGGGCGACTTCATTCACTCCTCTTCTGGCATGTGTTTTGGCAACATCCAAAGCTGCTTTGTAAGTTTCCGATAATTGCGTCTCCCGTGCTGCTACTTTCTGGAGCAGTCCCTCGACTGTTTCCCGGAGCGATTCGAATTTCTCCACGCCGCTCATCATAACCACATCGGTTTCCTGACAAAGATCAACATCCTGTCATCATGGAACTCTTGTTGGAAAGGAGATGGGGTACCTTCGTTCTCGTCGATACAACGCCGGCAAATATTTCCTCCAAGTGTAGAATGCTTGCTCGCAGATGATCCACTCGTGCTGTCAAGCTTTCGACATATTGATTCGAGTGGCGGAACATATGGTCGAATCTTTCGACTCGCGTACGTACGTCTTCTTCTACTTGCTCCGTCACTTTCTCCAAAATGTTGGCGAGCCTCTTGTGCAGATGGATCTGATGGTCTATGTACTCGTCAGCCACTGCAATGTACATGCATCAGAAGTAACACTCACCCTTCTCGCCATCCGCACGAGCTGCTTCGCAGAACCTGAGCGCTTTATGGCGATAGCTGACCCAGGTGCTCCAGGCCGAGTCAGATTTTGCCAAACCCTCCAGGCACTGATCAATCTCTGCCGTCAAGACATGCAGCTGCGGCTTCGACGGTGCGTCCAAGCTTGCAAGCACCGGCTCGCGAAACTTGTTGCAAGACGCTGGAATGTCAAAACTTGCTCTCTCGAGATCACAAATTGCCAAGCTGGCGGCAAAGGAGTCCACAAAATCTCGTGATGCTCTCCCTGTGTCCGTCATCATAGTGGCGTCGTTCTGGCCATCGAGCAGCTGGCAGTTGCTCACGAGCAAGCGGGCGGCAATTCTGTGGCAGAGAGGCTCCGATTCCAATTCCTGAAGCTCCACGAGAGCAGCTGCATACACATCCGACTTGGAAGGCAAGAGGTTGAGGGGGCTCGAGGCAGAGAGGAATTGGTCACTTGGGGGCTTGCTAACTTTTGTTGATCCGCGTGAGATTAAATTTTCCGACCGAACTCAGCTTCGATGTCGGACTCACCTGCAGATAACTTTGGATGCCGCCATCCTAGAGAGTGGCCGGAACACGGGAAGCACAACGCCACGGTAAGAAGGGATAGTAACTTGCGCATGCTCATCTTCGCCGCGACGCGTCAACGTATCCGGTGAATTTCTACACAAGAAGAAGAAGAAGCCAGCTCATGCGTGCAATGGCAGGATAACATGTCGCTTTCCCAACGCAGCGCAGACGTGAGTCAAAGACCAAAATCAGATGCGATACCAACGCAAAGAAAAGCGTAAGTCGGCTAAGAAGGGGCGAGAGAGCGAGAGAGCGTGAGAGCAAAAGTCAGACAGACACTGGCTAGGGAACTTCGCTCGGGGAAGGCGCCTTCGTCCCCGGTGGCTCCTGCTATGTGCTGAAACAAATTCCCCATTCTGCGCACAAGTCTTGTATTCAATGGCCGATGACAAAGCAAAGCATTGAGCGGCGCCATCTATTGTCTTGACAACAGCGTCGCTTTCGTTTGCCGACACTTTTAAAGTCTTGGGAGCTAAGAGCAAACGAAAGCAAGGGAATAAAGCAAGGGAAGTGGGTAGTATTCAGCAATTGGTTATTTGACAGCCTCACATGAGAGGGGATGCTTTCCAGATGACATATCATGCAAAACCGGGCCAAGCCAGTCTCATTTTGACGCTCTTCACGTCACATCATGTAACTGCAGAAGAGTGCTTCATCATTTCACGAGTCTTTCATGATTCTTTCAATTCTACACATGACCTTCTCCAGCACACAGGTCATCGGGACCAAAACGACAAAACAAGTCATATAGACAGATGATGGGCCTCGGCGAGGATCACCAACGTCTTCCGAACACTGCGCTTTCCTCCCTTCCAGCAGGCTTCCGCCTCAAGACTCCAGCCCCAGACGCGGGCCGTTCCGGGTTCGCCAGCGGACCCGGCGGCGCTTTCAACTCTTGATGGCCACCTCCAGGCTTGAACAAGTCAATCATTTCATTGATGCCCAGCTTCAGAGCCTGTTTCTTGGCGCCACCCTCGATAGTCTGCTCTGCCAATTCCCGCTTTCTATTCTGCAGATCAATGATTCGTTCTTCCACGGTTTTGGCGACAGTGAGTTTGTAGACGACGACGTCGACAGTCTGTGTGAGTCGGTGAACGCGATCAATGGCTTGTTCTTCGACAAACTGCAACACCAAAAGGTTAGCGCCGCTCATCCGATCGGATACAGATGATGGCAAGCATATTCTGAAAAGGGAGACGACAGGCAGACTTACAGGATTCCAAAATGGTTCAACGATGATGACACGCGTGGCTGCTGTCAGATTCAAACCTAGACTGCCGCACTTCAAGCTGCAGAGAAGGATTCTGGTTTTTGCGTCTTCTCGAAGTGAACGAAGGCTTTCCTCGCGATTCTCGTTTCTCATGCTGCCGTCGTAGCGTACATACTTGAAGCCGTCCTTTTCGAGGAATGGTTCCACGAGGTCGAGCATGGACGTGAATTGAGAAAACACGATGAATTTGTGTTGCTCCACCTCGTCGCGCAGGATCTTTGAGAGGGCGCGGATCTTGGCAGAGGCGACAACTCGGCTGGCTTTGGTGCCTTGCCCAGTGAGCCAAACACTGTTTCGTTCTTCGCCGTCGTCCTCGCCATCTTCACCGGATGAGTAGAGCTCAGTATCGCTTGCGTCCGAGTCTGAGGTGTCGTCGTCGTCTTCACCAGAGGTAGATCCAGACATCGATGCAGGGCTGCCCCGGGGCTGAATGGAATTGTCCCCCAACGTTTGCGAAGCCATCGCTAGAGTGAGAGCGTCCACAGACAACAGGGAATCGTCCCCTGTTGCCTCATCAAGGGACTGATAGCCCTTTTCCTTCCTCGCCGTCTCGTCGCTGACGACAAAACTACTCAGGTTGCTTTGGTCCGGTTCATCGTCATCTTCCGCGGAATCCTCAGAGCCAACCCAGTCACCGCCGCCTTCGGCGTTTTCGTCCTCTTCACCGCCAGCCTTGCCCAGGTTGACATCGCCGCGCTCATCTTCCGGGACGAGCCAGCTTCCGTCGGCCTCTTCATCATCGCTGTCCAGAATGGCGTTTCGATTTCGTTGTCGCCGAGCTCTCTGTGGAGTTTTTGAATCCTTTGTCTTGCTCGACTTTATGCCTTGCTTGCCCTTGGACTTCTTGCTTGCCTTGCGTGACATCTTCTTGAGCTTGCCCTTCAATGCCTGTTCTGGGTCTTTGAAAGACTCAAGGTCCTCGTGACATTCGGCACAATGATCCGATGCCAAGGTGGTGTCATCGAGATTCAGTTGTCGGCCACATATCGAACAGCTCTTTTTCGTGATGTTCATACCAGCAAACATGTCGGCTACAGCATTCAAGTCCAGGTCCTGAGACTTTTGGCTCGATCCGGTATATAGCGCATCCTTGTCCTTATCCAGCTTGCCTTCGACAAGTTTTGGGTGGTTGCAAGTCTGTCGAAGTCGCAACAGGAGCGTGAAAGCGCTCGCATAGCTGACTCCGTCGCGCAGCATGGCTTCCAAGCTCTGGTCCGCACGAGCCTCCAGACGGTCGTAGAACTTCCTCTCGGCCGGAGACATTTCTGCGGGAACCGTAATGACTTTGCGCTCTGTATGCTTGAAGCCTGTCGATGGCGGCTCGCCTTCACCGCTGGGCTTGCCCCCAGGGTTCAACGCACCATCTTTTTTCAGTATCTCCTTGGTCCTTCTCTTCATGAAGCAGCGAAGCAGGCTGTGCAATCGGCGAATGGCAATGTGGCCTTGACCATTCTTCATTGGCTGGTCGATGTGCTCCCTCCACTGTTGATAATTGTCGTAGGGGCTGATGCGGAGAAATCTGACGAGCGACTGGAGTTCATCCAAGTTGTTCTGCATCGGCGTACCCGACAAACACCATCGGTATTCCGATCGAAGCGCGTAGCAAGCCTTTGTGCTCTTGGCATTGCGATTTTTTATCGAGTGTGCCTCATCCAAGATGACGCGCCACCATCGAAGGCCGAAGCAGCCAACCTTGACGCCGTCTTCACCTTCTTTGGAGCTGCCATGCTCAGAGACCAGAATCTGAAACGTCGTCACGACCACGTCGTATTTGGCCATTTCTCTGGAGTCCTTGGTTCTTTGCGGGCCATGGTGCACGAGAACTTTCAAGCCAAGAGATTCTTCAACCTTGTCTTTCATCTCCTGCTCCCATTGTTTCAGGAGAGCGAGCGGAGCCACCACCAACGTCGTCTTCTCCAGATCTTCGAAGTGCTTCTTCCAGCCAGGAGCCTCCCTTTCTGGTTTGCGATTTGTGACGACGAGAGAAACACTCTGGAGGGTCTTTCCAAGTCCCATATCGTCCGCCAGAAGACCACCTTTGGGGACTTTGCCTCTCTTGACTGGGCCTAGTTCGCGGCCGCGCATCCACTGCACGCCTTCCACCTGGTGTGGCAGTAGCTTCACCCGAATGCCCTGGACGGTTCCGTCTCTTCCGACAGGGCTCGGCTTCTTCGCATTGGGGGCTTTTGGCGGCAGCATCGTCTCTTGGCGGACGGTTGTCTGGCTTGGCTCGGCTCTCGAAGCCTGAGACTGCGGTCGTGATGGCTCAGTTCTCTCGACCCCTTTTCTCTCATCGTCTTCCTCATCGACCTCATTGTCTTCATCGTCCATACCCCCCTCCAGCAGCGCCTTGAGATCGGCGTTTGCTTTTGTGGCGTCTGTGTAAAAGACCTCGTCCGCGTACGTCGGCTTTGTTGTCGACGGCACAATTGAGGTGAAGAGAGGCAGTGGAGGGGCCTTGCGATCCTGGTACGTGGGAGGCCTAGGTCCAGAGATTTGGGTGCTGCCGAGGTGATGTTCGGGCCGGCTCTTTTGATGAATGAAGATGTCCGCCTTCTGCTTACGAGACGACATCATTTGTTGCTTGTGACCGGGCTGCGAGATAGCTCTGCCGGCGCCCAGACGCGTGGTGTCTAAGCCCTTCAGTGCCGAGGATTTGATAGAACCAAGGGCGCTGTGAAGCTTGTCATAGTCGTCATCGAAGTCGGGCGCCGCCTTGTCCTTGGAGCTTGGCGGAGCGGCCTGCTTTGGCGGCGCTCGTTCATTGACCATGATGCTGAGTTCTCGCAGTGCGCCTGCGTCCGAATCGCCGCGCCTTTCAAGGCCAGAGTGTGCAAGTCTGTTTTCTGATGGGGGACCGGCGAAGGTTGGCTTCTGTTTGGAGGCGATGTTGCTCCCCGGTACAAAGGCAAAACTTGCGCCCGGCTTCTGGCGGTTGATGGCACTCATCGACGTTTGTTCGACCAGACTTTGTGGATGTGGGATTTGTATGCCAGCGCGCGATGTTTTCTGCTTGTCTAATTTCTCCGCCATTTCCTTGGTCGCAAGTTCAAGTGACAACCAACGATGGAGCAATTGCCCCGGCAACGTTGTGGACCCGCTCGACAAAACAACTATGTCGCCCATGGCAGGAACAATGGAGCAGGTTAAGTGACTATAGAGGGGAGAATAATATTTAGCTTAATATAATAAATAAGCTTAAATAATATATTTTTATAATTTTATAATTTTTATAATTAATAATAATTAAATATTATTTTTATTGAGTTACCCTCTCTATGAAGTTAGTGTAGGAAAAAGGGCTCCCCCTAGAAAACCTACACCCGGTTGCGAATCGCTACCGTTGCGGGCCCATGACAGGCCCTTGTTGCCTATGGATAGAACTAGCTCTCCCCCGTCTCCTCCGCCTCGCGATCGCATCGCAAGCTCGTCGCGGTGGTCCGTGTCCGTAATATCTTTAAAACATTAAAATATAGTAGTAAGAATGTAGATATCTGCTTTCGTAGCACAGGATGTAGAGCAGGTAAAATTTCGCCTATTATCCTCTAGAGAAGGATCCATAGCCTTACGTTTTCTTGTGAACTATTCTTCTTTCTCTTAATCTTTTTCTTTATTGAGTTTTTTGCTACTATTTCCCTACTTATTAGGGTTGGAATGCTTGTCTCCTATAGGGTAATTAAAATAATTACTCTAGAATTCCTTATATTCTTTTTATTATCTCTCCTCCTTAATCCTTTGCTTTTATTATTCATTTATCTGATTTTACTCTTCAATCTTTTGCTATTAACCTTTCATAAATACATCCTTTTGGTGTGCACGTTTTGCTTTAAAAATGGTTAGAGTCTAGCTATTGATTGTTATCTCGGTTGCCTTTTTTCTGAGCCGGGCCTCGGCCCGTTTGCTTTTATACGGTGTCTTCATAAGCTCTTCAAGTTCATTTTGATGCGGTTTCCCAGGCTGTTTGATCGACCGGTCCATGTTGTCCTCACTTTCCAGGTCCTCCGATCCAACGTCCTGCTTGATCTTTTTTGCTTTGCATTCGGCCTTCCAGCTTTCGATACTTCCCGCAATTGTCGGGCTTTGTGTGACACTTCGTAACCAAGGATACTGCATGATGACATCCGTCGCTCGTTTTGCGGTCATTCCTGACCAAATGATCTGTGCAAATAGAACCCGCGATTGCGCCTCGACTGGTCTTGACAGTTCGATATTTTTAACCAGTGTGTTGCTTGCCGGCCAAACCGTGCTATCCGAAACCTTGACCATTTCAAGTATTTTCTTCTGATCCACGTATCCACGGACCTGTTCCGGGATGTCCCTCCAGATTTCTTTTATACGGATCAAAAGTTGCTTAATAACATCACGGCTGTCTGATCCAGCGCTTCCCAGATCATAATAGTATTCGAATGTACCGGGAGCTGGCTTAGCCCCGTCCTGCTTCTTTCGTGGCATTTTGAATTCGATTTACCCCAATCAATCAAAAGAAAAAGAAAATCAACGTAACCATAAAGAAAGTTAACGTAAGACGGAGTTTGATGAAAGAATAAGCGATGAAAATTGCGAGAAGCGTGACTTTGAGAAGATGTAGCAATGTTGGATGTAAGGATAAGAATTGTGAATTTTTTTGGTGGGCCTTTGCGAGGTGAAATGATGGTGATGAGCTGGTGCATTGTTCTCCCAATTCAGGTGCGCGTTGCTCGCGTTTGACACCCTCAGATCTCTCGCAGTGCCTGGCGGGCCAAATCCCGCAAACGCCACTTCTGCTAGGTGGCCTCCAAAAGCTTTGCTCCCCCTGTCAATAGTGACAGTTTGTGTGCGGTCATCCATAGTTTGTAACCCGCGTCGAGGCCTTTGAATGAGACGTAATATTCTGCCACATCGCCTGTCGATCTTGAATCGTGGATGTCTTCCGGCTCCATGTCTGTCGTTCTTACCGGCCCGACCTGGGGTCTCGTTCTATCAAATGTGTCTTCCACGTATGGTTCCAGATGGTCTATCGAAATGACTGGGTGTATTCTCCAGGCGTCTGGGAGTTCCAGTCGATAGGCCGACCGTCTAATTCTATCGAGCACTCTAAATGGTCCCGCGAACCTTGGACCGTATTTTTGACTTGGAGTGAGTGGAATTGTATAGCCCTTGGGACTCAGTTTCACCATGGCTAGACCTTCTTTGGCCAAAAATTTGGGTCTATGGCGTCGGTCGTAAAATGATTTGATTTGCATTGCCGCCTTTGGTAGTGTCTTTTGCCATTGTCGAGGGTCGTCCAGCTTGTTGATATATATACGGAGGGCTGATTCGACCCATTGGATCTCTGATTGCGTTTGATGGAATGCATAGTCGCTCTGAGTATCCTGGTGTGACCTTCCAGATCAATCCGTCTTGCCATTTGAATGGGAGATTTGCCCTGTTTTTTGATGGTAATTTTTCATCGTCTATTATGAACTTTGTTCTTCGCCACACAGGGTCCCCGTTATATCCTGCCTGGATACGTTGTTTGAACTCGGGACTGACGCTGAATAGGTTCGCCGTCGATCGTTCTAATGGTAAGCTCACCTGTGCTTCTGCTTCCCTATGCGTGTTATAATCAAACAATTCAGGTCTATCATCCGGCAAATCATCCGGCAAATCATCCAATTGTCCTTTTGCGTCAGGGTTATGGTTTTGGACGAATTATCTTCAATCGACTTAGAGCATCTGGTGCCATGTGCTCTTTTCCCGGCCTGTGAATCAAGCGAACGTCAAATTGGCTTGCATATTCTAGTGCGCGTATGATCCTTTTGTTGACACTATGTCGGCTCGTTGTGTTTGCCATGTCCAGATGTCGGCACATATCAACTATTGAATCGTCATCTGTAAAAGGCTATACCTCACCGATTTTTCCTCCCGGATTTCGTCTTCAATCAATGTGCACACATCACCGGATACGTGTTTTTTGAGCTTTTTGGGCACCTTTGGAGATGACGGTTGTTTTCTATTGAGGGGGTGGTGCCGTTGGATAGTAGCTGCTTTGAGAAGATAAGGGACTTGGCCCGGCACTATAATTACGTGCGTACAAAGGTATTTGTGCTGTTGAAGAGGGCTGCCCACCAATTTGAGTGACCGGAGGGTTCATTTGAAGCTGCTGTGCCGGCCAAGGTGCCACCAAAGGAGCAGCCCGCCGGCGTTGAAATTGATGATGCGTGCGCGCACGCGTTCATTGGGAAAACGCGGGAAAAAACCGGTGAGGTATCTTCGCTGACAGATTTGGTGCGTGGATACCTCTTTCCGTTTAGGGCCTAGTTGGTCCTGCGCATTCAAAATTCCGGTCCTGCTCCACTAGCGCCTTCTCCTTCTGTTAATAACATCTTCTTTCCTATCTTTCTCGAGTTACATGCAATGTCCAACGTTAGCACCTGGCTTGGAACGCTCCCATCTAGCATCGACCAATTTGTTTCGCCCAACGACAAGAGAACCACGCTCCTGACGCCGCCTGCCATGACGCCGTCATCGCCTTCCAAGAGACTTCGTCAAGATGCATCGACATCCTCTGCTGGTCGCGCCATTGACTCAGACGTCGACATCGATGCGACGTTCCGAAGACCTATGCTGCCCCCGACGGCGGCCTTTGCGAGGGAAGTGGGCAGCGCGGTGGCCGGCAGCAGCTCATTGACTGGTAGTTCTGTCGAGCCCAGGTCGCGGACCGAGAGAAAGCGAAAGGCCACGGCGACGCCACACACGACAAAATCCTTCACTGCAGATAGTAATGTTCCTATATCACTACGCGACATGTGGCTGCAGATCGAGGAGTTTTCCGACGGCGTGGGTGTCATCCCTGCGTCTGAAAAGGTCATACTGTCCAGAATGATCCTATTGGTGCATGGCAGCTGATGAGCAAAGGTATAGGACAATATCGACAAGTTGAAAGATAGCGAACCCGTTATGCAAAGAATCAAGCACTTATGGTACTTTGACGAAACGCCCTCTTGGGATCGCCTCGGACCGGTTCCTTCTCCTGATCGAGTTATTGATATGATTAAGAGGAGCACCATGTGTGCCGACAATGAATTTGACGAGTCTGGTTGGAACATGAGTCTTCACTGCCGCGTTATTAACTTGGCAGTGCCCGAACTCTGCCAGGGCCCCGGCAAGCTCGTGTATATGGTCCCATGGTACGTGTGTCTGGTCTATCCGGCTTTGTGTCGCGTCTCTTCTAAGCAATTAAGTAGCACAAGCGCTAAGATCCTTCCTGAACTTGCCCAGGCGGGTCTCTCCCGGAAAGTCGACTTTTGCCTATGCGTTGAGCCCACGGGCGCCGCTGCCCAGGCCATACAGAGATGGGTTCCAATGGAGATACCCTCCATTAACCACACCGACCATGGTGCCCTCAGGACGCGTCCTATTGGCCTGAGCATCGAGACGAAGCTCGAAGGCGAGAGGTTCTCTGTTGCTAGTGCCCAGCTCCTGTCGTGGCACACGTACCAGTGGACCATGCTCGATAAGCTCACCAGCGGCATAGTTCCGAGTCCGCCGTTACCTGACTTCTTACCTGGTATTATTATCCAGGGAACTTCTTGGCGATTTGTCGCGAGTACACGTAAAGACGGCATTGTGGTGAGTATTCTTTGTAATCTATGAGGCTACTGGCATGGGTAATTAACATAGAACCTCATAGACTTTATGGCATAGTGTAACCATTGGGTCCACATGCAACGCGCTGGGTGTCTACCAGGTTGTCTGCGTCTTGCAGTATCTCGTGTCGTGGATAAAGGGCACCTACTGGCCTTGGTTTCAGCGCGTCGTTTTATCCATTAATCCCGAGGACACAGAGCTAGGGATGTAACAAGTAAAGTAAATCCTCAGAAGCCTTTTAGTTATGAGGTTATTACCTCTCTCTGTAACAAACGATGTTTACGTCCTTGTATCTATAATGAACTTTGCTAAGATGTGATAGAATTGGTGTTGTGCTCACGTTGCTAGCAAAGGTGGTAGCAATTGCATACCACGATCCAAAAAACCATCAAAACCATCAACCATCAAAATTTGACAAGCTCTCCACCACTGTGACATCTATATATCTATTGTGTGCGGGCTTTTGGGCACACGAAAATTGCCCATAGGATGACTGATATTGGGCACCTTGCAGGGGTGTTCATCGCAAGGGATAAATAGTGCTCGGGGCCCACGAGGAATTGTTTTTCGGGCAAACAGACTTTTCGGATCAATTGATCTGTTCAATTCGAGGCTTTTGACGCCTTTGGCTCTATTTGATTGAGCTCTAGTCAAAGCCAGTAGTTTAGGGATTTTATCACGATACTTTTGCCCCAATCCGACCGATCGTACGCCGCTTGTGACTGAAGCCAGCCTGCGCGCCACGATTCCTCCGCGCGCGCGTCCGAAAACTCGATTCCGGGACTTTGAACCATTTGATCGATTGAAGAAGAAGCAAAATGCAGCAAGCTTGATGACTTTTAGGCTGCGAGGGCAGATTTCCAGTTGCACGCTGCAGAGCTGCCTTAGCCTTGGGGCGGGCACCCAGCTACGAGGGATTGCTCTTGGGTGTGTTCTTTTCCGCTTATCAAACCATCTTTGGAGAAGCCGCTGACCAGGTGATTCAATTTAGTTGGCGCACCTCCACCTTCCACAATGCTTCTTCCGAGACGATGCCCAGACAGGCTCCTGGAGATATCCCGGCAAGGACCTACTCCGCTCGCTCCTAACTGAAGCAAATGAGTGTGACGTTGAAGGAAATGGCAAGACGGATTAGAATGTCAATGTCTATATCCCCATTCTTGACTGGCTGCTGAAACGTAGCGACGATTCATGGCGCCAGATTACATTCCGCTCACAATACTGGCAAGTTGTCGCGAGACCCTCTCGCCATTTCTGCGTGCAAATAGCAGCCGCCATCTAACTTTGCGACGCAGCACAACGGCCCAACTGCTGTCCGACTTTAAGCCCAAAGACGCACCAAGCAAAATGATTGACTTTTGCATATCGATCCGTCCTAACGACCCTAACGACCGCCAACTCATTCGTTTGGCACAGGCGCGACGGCTAGGAAATTCCATCAACCACACAGACTCAGGCTGCCTTAGCAAGGACGCGATCGCCATATCCATCAAGACAAAACGTCATGGGGATAAGTACGACGAGGCACTATTACAGATAGCAACTTGGCATTCCGCGCAATGGAGGAGTCTGCAATGGGGACGCGGAGCAGGTGACGATGCGGCAGCGCCAAATCTCACGCTCGACTTTTTGCCTGGCCTCATTATTCAAGGCCACGACTAGGGGTTTGTGCCGTCGACGCTGGGCAAAGACGGCATCTCGAGGGTTATGCGCCCGCCTATGCAATTGGGCGACACGCGCACGGAGCTGGGCATACTCAAGCTCATGGTGTCGCTATAAGTGCTGCTGGAGGATGCCGAGACGAGGTTCTGGCCTGCTTTCAAGGCCGACGTGTTGACGGCGAGAATGGACGTGTAGTAGTTGTTCAGTAACGGGGTCTAGGAATCATTGTAAGGATAAGGAGCTCCAAGAGTATAAGTAAATTAGGTGTGCCGTTTATAGACAGGTTTATAGTAGGAAACTTATTAAAGTGACCTTGTTTATAATACGCTTCCCTTTTTTAAGTGACGTATTTCGTGGTTTTTTTTTTTAGGTTTTGTTCGTGAGGCGGAGTCATGCGTCTTTTGACGTATAATTGGTCTTGGGGATCATAGCGCCTAAGCTCCAAGTAGGACTTAGGCTAAGCCGCAAGCAGATAGAGGCGATTTGGGCAGCGGAAAACTTGCCTTTTCCAGATGGCTTGGAACTTGATCCGTAACAGATTTTACCGCCATAATTGCTTAGTATATGTATTTTATACCATGTTATTCCAGAGAACTTATGTGGTAAACATATCTATAAGTCTTTCTTATGCTTCCAAGTCAACTTACACCATGTCTAATGGTGGCGAAGAACCTCTGGCAACCTTGTTAGACTTTATCGCACGATATCACTACAGCGACTCTTTAATACGAGATATTTCCCCAAGGCATCGCGTACCAACCACCGGAAATTCATAAATCCAATTAACAGGATCTTGCTCTACCTAGGCCGCTTCAATCCGCCGCACCGTGGCCACATCAAGTTACTGTGGCAGGCCTTTAAACATTATCGTGACATTAACGTCATTGCGGCTATTGTCCTACTAATGCATGAGGAGGAGGCACCGGAGATATTCCAAGCTGGGTGGAGAGTTGCTTCGCGAGTAGAATCGTTCAATACACCTAGAATGTCATAAACTAATCGTCGGTTAATATAATAGTGTCTCTTTGGCGGGCACCCGACTTGCGTGCACTCGACGTGTGGCGCTCGCCATGGCCATGGCAAGTCTCATTAAGCAGAGCATGGCTCACTCCCCCGCCGGCCTTGTTGCGCTCATGTCCCAAGGAGGGAGGGCCTTTCATCACCACCTCCACAATAACCCTCCTCTGCCAGTATGGCCGAAGACGTAGATCGCTCACAGGTGGCGCCAAGTTTGATTTCATCATTGAAGCTTGCTCTGATGGCTTTCCATCTGGGTTATCAGACATTCTTGGCCAAAGAGAAGAAAAAATGCGGCGTGTCATTGATTCTTAGTCCGACCGAGCCGTCTTCATCTTCACTGCCTCGCTACATCCAGCTTCCCGAGCCGTCGGACTCCACTTCCTATCCATTCCTCGAAAGCTTTCCTCCATCGCAATGTGCACCAAAGGAGAGAGAGAGAGAGAGAGAGAAGACACTCTAGCCGTAGACCAGCTTAAAGATGTCGTTGTAGACAAAATACTGGCCACTGGAAGCGTCGCGACTGAGTTGGAATGATTGCGTGTAGTTCATCGGGCGCTGTTCTTCGTCGACCTGTTTCCGCCTTGTCAGTCGCCGTGCCGGGGCGGGAAAGAAGACGGCTTGCCCAGTGTCTTGTAAGGTTCATACCAGCAGCTGGCCAGTGACCAGAATATGGATGCCGCCATCTTGATTGGAAGGCTGGGCATCCAGAGTGGTGACCTGGTGCTTCACCTTTTGAAAGGGAAGGCCCTACATATGGCGATTTAGTAATGTTGGTTCGCAGACAAGGTGTCCCAGTTGGGAACAATCAAGACTTTCACGCACAGCGAGCTTGTCAACGATGTTGCTCGTCCCAAGAGAGGAAGCAGACTCAAAGGTAAGCATAGAGTTGTCACGCTGCCCCGTTGCGTCAGTGAGTCGGCGTCATCCAGTCGGCATCATCGTGGGCACACGTGGGGCAACAAACGTAGAGGCTGTGCAGTTGCTGGCGATCAGCGTCAAAGGTATTGTAGTAGAACTCGATGAATTGTTCTGGAGATGTAGGATTAGATTCGATCCGTTGGAAGTCCCATGCCAAGCATCTCAACCTACTGGCAACATCCTCGAAATCTAGATTGCGCCGTTAGTCTAACGGGCCTCTTATTGCGATCCCACCATCCCATCAATCTAATCAAATGCCCGGCAGAAGGGAGCTTACTGTTGGCCATCGTGAGATTAGTGCTGTGTCGAAGAAGCCGACAATAAAAAGATCGCAAAAAAAGAGACTGAGAAAAAGGAAAGATCGGGAGGGGGGGATTGGTGTGAGCCCGGATCGTTGGGTAGATCACAAATTGTGCCCAAAGGTACCGACAAGGTAAGAAATACCAGCGTACGGAGTACAAGGAGGGGCCAACTTGACGACGTCGGCGGGGTTTACTTACAGCAAAAAAGGGTGGCCGGGGCTGAAGCTCATTTAACGGGGCGAAGCAATTAACCGAGCCTGTCGCAAAATTTTCGTCGTTTTGGGCTGCAATAACAAAGTCCTAGAACTAAAATTTGTGTATAGCAATCGAGAATCGTATCCAGCGACAGCAAAGGTGAGCTAGTGAAAACTTTGACGAGTTTCGTTTTTCTTTCTTCTTTCTTTCTTTCTTTCTTTCTTTCTTTTCTTTCGCTTCTTCATTTTTTTCCCCATCTCATCAATGCTCCATCATGCCTCATTCCTTACCAATGCACGGGAGCCTGCCTATTCATGATGACACAAACTTCTTAAGAACGGCCAACTGAATTTCTCATGTTGATGTTGTTTTCATTCATCAAGCTCAACAGTCTGACTTGAAGGCTCAACTCATTGCTTGACAACCTCGCAAATCTGTTTTGAAATACGTCGACTAACATTCTACATACGTAGGTCTGCAGATCTTTTGCCGAGTGGGCATTCCGTAGCCCGGACTTGGATCGCTGTGGCTCGACCATCGGCTTATCGAAGCTGCTTCTTTCTGTGCTGTATTCCAGATACTTTGACCACACGTCGCTGCTCTATTGGTGAGCGCTTGGCTTGAAAACGTCGGTCAGAAGTTCCGGGATAGGCCTCGACGCGCTACCCGCTGCCTGGCTTCCCTTTTTCTCTTTGTTATTTATTTGAAAGTCAACGTGCATCAGTGTTGTAAATCATAGCAAGATATACAGGCTGTGACCATATGGAGATTGTGACGATTATTCACGGAGAGCTTGACCGGGCTCGATAAATATCAAGAACAACCATCTTGGCGAGTGCCTTTATGAAGCAACAAATCAGGTCACGGTTCTAGGTGTCTACTCGATTGTATCGCATTGTCTTGTGACTCACTCGCATCCAACATTGACGCCTAATCAAGAAAATGACCCAGCACGTATGACCCCTTGGGTAGATCATCCATCATGTACAAATGTGCGGAATGAGGTCATGTTTGCTCCTTGTTTTGATAATCCGTGTCCAACCCATTCCCTTCCGCTACGGGCGAGCCACGGGCGAGCCACGAGCGAACCTGCAAGGAGGGCTTTTTCTGACTCAGTGTTTCGCCGCCTTTGCTTGACGCAAAAAAATCATGTTCTGCCCAACCACTTTCTTTTGCGGTAGATCCAGACCTTATGAGAGAAAAGTAATCATTCCTGGTCATCACACATCGATCTCCTTGATCTTGCAAACTGCAGATCTCAAAACTTCGGATCCCATGCCAGATTCCTATCAAGTTAAGCTCGCTTCACCCGGCAGCTTCCATTGCTAGGGACGTTGAGTCCGTTCGACCTGGCCGACCAAGCGCAATCTGAGTAAGCTACTTTCCTCGCGGGGCCTAATTTGAAGGACTGGGGTTTCCAGTACACTCTCATAACTCTTCCTCCTCTTTCGCCTTGGGCGATGGTGCTGTCGTAGCTGTCGCCGTAGCTGTCGCCGTAGCTGGCGTCGTAGCTGGCGCAGCTGGCGAAGTCGTGTCTGATGTCGAGGTGGCTGACACGGCGGAATCCAGTGCCGCACTTAGGCTTTGCGTCGTGACATATTTTTCTGTGCTCGAGATGTCCACGCTGGGACGCGCCCTCTTCAAGGGGCTTCCGACGAGTGATTCTGCTGGCATCCCGTGGCCACCCTGCACAGCTGCCGGAGGCTGAAGGCTCGGTGGCCCTTGAGGGACGGGGCTTTCCTCGGCTTGGCCTCGCTGTGACGTTTCAGGCGTCGACTGGCTCTCTGGGTCTACCGAGTGCGCTCGCTTCAGCTGTTTCGCGGCATAAGTCAATACACGACATCATCGTGAAGTAACGAGGGGGGACATGATGGGTGCACGAACGCGGATACGATTGACGCCGTCTGCGAGTTCTCCTCCAAACTTTGAATCTTCCGAAATCAGCTTTCCATCAGCGCCCTTGTCATCATCATCATCCATTTTGTTGAGCGCATCAATATCGTCATCGTCGTCGTCATTGTCGTCGTCGTCGTCGTCGCTATCTTCGGCCACGAAACCATTACTCTTCTTCCGGGCCTTCTTCGGCCGGCTGGCCTCGGCACTTTGGTCGCGGAAAGCTGAGAAACCGACAGTGCCCCCCGTTTTTAGCGGACCTAGGCTCGAGAAGTCCAATTGTCCGGATCTTCGCTTGGCTGATCCTGACGATGCTTGAGGATTCTTCGATGACTGCAGGACGCCGATTTTTTGCAATTGTCCTTGGGGGAGGGGAAGAGGCTTCGTCAGCTGGCCGGCGGCGGCGACGACGGGAACTCACTGCTTGAACGGGGTTCTGGGTCCAACTCACTGTCACCTCGATAGAAAAATGTAAAGACTGCGTATGGCTTGTCAGGACCGTCAATGCCAGTCACCGTCTGAGTGCTGATGGTCTTGGGATCAAGCGTTTTCGGTTTGGCAAAACTGGTCGTGTGTTCAACCTCAGCATCCATTGTTTTTTCGCTGCCGCCAGCGTAATCATCATCACCGTCATGGGCATCAAACTGCGGCGAGTATTCTCCCTTCTTGATCTCTCCGGACGCCAGAACGCGGAACATGGCAACTTTGATTTGACCCGTGGCCTCGGGTGGCTCGTCGGAAGAGGACGAGGACCACGAGTCCGAGTCGAACACGGCCTCTATTGGTGAGGCATCATCTGCGCCGTATCTCAAAGTGTCTCGCCCGGAGTTGGGCGCATCCGCGCTGCTGGTGCCGCCTCTCTGTAATGACGTCTGCCGTCGTTTTTGCCTTTCAAACTTTTGTCGCCGTTTTTCCAGCTTCTCGGCAGCATCGTGGCCCTGTAAATCGAGTCCATTGAGCCAGCGTTCGAGGCCAACTTCGCGAAACAGAAACTCTCGTTCAGCGAGCCCACCGCCCTCCGAGTCCGGGATTTGGACCCAACGACTGTTGACCCATGTTTCCTCGCCCGGCCGGAGCAGGGTGGCAACTTCTTCTTTGGTTCGGCCGTCAAAATAGATGTACGCAGCGATGGTCTCGTGTTGCGAGTTGGTCATGGGTATGTAGGGGTTGACAATGCCGCCAAACTTGCCTCGCTCACTGCCAGAGCCAGGCTGAAGGCTGCCGACATACTGCGGCTTGGGATACTGGTTCGTATCGCTAGCCTTGGGAGCAGAGTAGGGAATCGCCAGGCCGGACGTGAGGAGGGTAATGGAGATGGCAAACTTTCGGGGCTCTGGCTTGTTTGAGTCGGTATTCAGATTCGGCTGTGGCACAGGGATGTACGTGCTGATGCGAGAAGCCCTGGATTGCTTTTGCATGCCATATTCCGGCAGTGGGGTGCCATTTGCGTGAACGCTGACTGCAATGCCCTTGAAGCAGGGCATGGTGGCGCAGAACAGCCGCCGCAGATGAGATCGACAGTAGTTCAGAGTCAAGAAGAAGCGATGCTGGCGGCAGCGTCTGGATGAGAAGATAGCCGTTGATTTTGACTTTCGCGAAGTCGAATTCGATGGTGGGGGGGGGGGGGGGGGATACAATGTAGGTCGGTCGGTGAGAGCCGCGAAGAGAGCTAGCTCTGCGCAGGCGTCTCTCTCCCGGTTGTCGGAGCAGGGGGACCGGGGGGAGGGG